>CAUYRH010027497.1:0-16390 GCA_963574655.1 Perodicticus potto | reverse complement strand
CTACAGGAAAGCAGGCCCAGCTAATTTATTTTGATTGTTGAAAACAGAGCGATTGTCTCAATCTGTTACCCAGGCTGGTCTTGAGTTTCTGGCCTCAAGTGATCCATTTGCTTCAGCCTCCCCAGCACTGTTCAGATTTTACCTTCTCCTTTACCCATGAGGCCCAATGAGTCACCACTACTTACACATTCAGGCTAGATACCAAGTTTGTACCAGCGCTTGTTTCTCCTTTCCACCTTTATCCTAGTGTCTTCATCCAGCAACTCTCATTTCAACTAACAAGTAATTATTCCCCTAGTCTCTCTGTCCTCAATTGTGCCCACTTCAAACATTGTTTTTCACAGCCACCCAAGTGATCTTCCTATAGTAAAAATCAGATCATGTCCACCCCCATGTCCCGGAAGCACAATTTCCCAAAGAAATGGGGAAATGTGATTATTCAGAGTGTAAGGCCAACACAGCAGAGGCCAACTCCCATGCCTGACAGAGTGGCCACCTCTGTCTCTGCAGCACCTCCCATGCCTGACAGAGTGAACAGTAATGGATCATCTAGAGATGGATTAATCAGTCCCCCATTTAGCAAGTCAGCCTCATCTGTTGCCATATCCCCATCCCCCCACCCCCCTACACTCCCATCATTCAGAACATGAAGTTGTTTCCTGCACCTGGGCCGTTGCTGGCACTGTTCCCGCAGCGTGGAATGCCCATCTGCACTTAACCACTCGGCTATGATAGAGGTTTGCAAGCCTCCCCTCCTCTCCCAGTTCTTTTCCTGACTCTTTCCCCAGTAGAACTAACCACTTTCTCCTTTTCTTAAACAAACTGAAAACCTAAGCATACCACATATTTCTAATGTAGCAAATCTAACACATTGTGCTATCTATATGTGTTTTTCACTGTCTCCCAACTAAAATGCAAACTTTTGTTTTGATAGAGTCGTGTTCATTTCAGTAGCAACAGTGCTTACAGCATTCCTTAATTCACAGATATAAAATTTTTTTTAGCTTTTGTGAATAAAGTTAATGAATTTATGATATTTTCATTCTTACGCATGATAAAGTAAACAATGATAAACTTGTTATTTTGCCATCTCATCCATAGTTTGTTAACTCAGGATTCTAAGCTAACTCAAACGACAGTATGGCATGCTAAAAATTAATAATAATTACAATATTGTGCTGATGATAATATTAGTTCCAGCTAACCCTCCCTGAATACGTGCATGTGCCGTACATTCTGATAGGTGCATAACAGGTTTGATTTCATGTACTAGTCCCAATAACTCTACATTATAAATACTACTATTATCCTAATAATTAGTAATTAAAGCCCTCTGGAGTTAATTTACCTCGAATCACACAATGTACGTGTGACTCCTATGCCACTAGACTCTTTGCCTTCCCAAAGGGTGGCAAAATCCTATAGCATCTCAGTCTCATTAATGTAACAGACATATAGATAGAATATAAAAAATAAATGCATGAAAACAGTACAGTACCACACATACATTTACAGTCTCTTCTCACTTTACCTAGGGTAGTAATTGCAAGATGGGAAATACTTCATTCATCTCTCTTAATGATGTTGCCACTGTTATCCTAAGTAACCAGGACATGCACGGTGCTGCTAGCAGGCCCTGGCAGGACCAGACGGGCCCATGTGCCACCATCTGGAGTTAATAATTCACTGTCAAGGCCTTCTGACATAGACAAATTTAGAAGACTGGATGCTCCAAGGCCCATAGTGCTGATCAAGGACCCAGTGCACTTTAACACTTAGTAAAGTGTAGACTAGCTGTTAATTTAGCTGAGAGTAGGAATGCTTTGAACATGTAACCACTTTGAAATTCAGGGAATATTTTGTAACCTTGACCTTATGTGGGAGCTCTGTTTAATGTGTGCTATGATGATTGATAACATTGCTAATATTTGCTTTGGCTATGAGAGTATAAACATAACAAAGGAAAACAGGAGGGCAGAGGAGCTCTCTAAGGGGATATCCTCCCTGCTTTCCAAAATCGCCACCATTTCTATCAATCAAGTGAAAATATTGATCTATCATCTGCTTCTCTAATTGGCATGAGTGACAGGTGAATGGACTCCTTATTGCAATGTCAGGATGGGAGAAAGAATGAATGACTCCCAAAGACCTTCCCTAGTGATCCTGAGGCATCACTGAAGGTGTAAACTGGGATATCTCCTAACAGGGAAAAGCAAAATATAATTGGTATTCCCAAAAAGACTGCAAGAAGAATAAGTGCAAGGTGACTTTTTAAGGTGTTCCAGGGAAGCTAGAACAATAAAATGAATCATTTTAATAACTGCAGAGCTGATGCCTGACTTTCTGTAGCTGTTTCCCTTTGAACAGACAGTGGACCAGAGTCTCCCAGACTCCTGTCCAGGAAAGACCGGTTTCTATTTTTAATGGCAGTTACACAAGGTTTATTGGATTTTATGCCTCAGACACAGTGCTACACATGAACTTGTCCTTGTAATTTTCAGTATTACAGAGATAAAGTAGAAAGCAAGGGTAAAAGCCCCAAGGGTAAGAGCATGTTTAGCTCCCGCAGGTCATAGACTCAGCCACCAACTTCTGCCCCATAGTCAGGGGGACCCCTGACATCGTCAGACTTACAAAGCCCATGAGAGGGACCACTCACTCACTTCTAATCAGCACAAAATCATGTTTTACATAATCCACATCCAAGGCCTTTCTGTTTCCTGCTCTCTACATACTTTGTTAAGCAACATAAAAAGATATTAGGCGTGATACTTATATGCAAAGACCTTATTATCTAACAGACATGAGAATATCTCTCCCACTAGATGTTAGCTTTATGCTGACATCAATTTTTTCAATAAACATGAACCAAACTACGGTCTAATTAATAAATAACTAGTTATACAATATTTACTTATACCCATGTGTAAAGGCCAATTTATGACCAATGGTTAGAATTTATGCAAAAACAAATTTCAGCTCTATGTAAGGAAGAACTAAAAATTAGAGGTTTCCCAAACTGAAACAGCCTGCTTCAAGGCATCAAATATTCTTTATTACAGAGAATATTTGAGGAAAGGCAGAATGTTCACTTTCTGGTGAAACTGCAGGATGAATGGGAAAATGTTATGATTTTCTGCAAAGCTAAAAGTGTTAAGTTTTGCATGGGAGCAAATAGCATTTAAAATAACAGTGAAAGAGCTTGTAAAACACATCATGGATTAAAAAAAAAAAAAAGTCACTTCCAACATCATAGAAATCAGATTTGGGACATAAACTTGAAGGATGTGTAGATTTTAAATGCGGGAAATGGCAAGAAAACACATTCCATATAGGATAAACTTATCAAGGGCAATGATCAAGAAATAATAAACAAGAATAGTTTAGGAAATTAAAAGTTTTTGAATATGACTGAAAGGGGCAGTTTTGACTGGGAAGGGCTGTGAGATAAGAGGAAACGTTACCTTGAGGCACTTGTTAGTGTAAGAAGACTGCACGTGGCCAGCACTGACTTCCTTTCAGACAAAAAGAAAACATGGTAGGAGATTATTCATCTTTACCATAAACAACATTAGGAAATATCTTTTTTATTATTTTGAACGTATATATTTATAATACTAACAGACAAAAATAAGGAACGCTTCACGAATTTGCGTGTCATCCTTGTGCAGGGGCCTTGCTCATCTTTGTATCATTCCAATTTTAGTAAATGTGCTGCCGAAGTGAGCACGGCATTAGGAAACATCTTGAAAGTGTTTTTCAAAAAGAGCCTTTAATCTAAATTTAAATTGTCAAATAACATCACTGATGTACCTTTATAAGTACATTTCTAATTGCATTGAATAACTGTATTTCCATAATAATTGATTCAATGGACAGATAAATTTCCTTTTCCCTGAGCCGTTCTACCATCCACCAAAAGCCCATATTGCAGGAAAGGAAAAATCCCAACACTTTCGCAAATTTGTTGCAAGTTTATGACCAGTTTCCAGCATGAATTTTGTTTGGGGACAGGGAGACACTAATAGCTTCTCTGCACTCATGAACCACATAAAGGACAAACTTCCATATCACATATCACAGACTAAATAAGACAGAGCTACATCCTTCTCTGTTTTACACTTTGTTCTCTTCCTAGTCTGGCTGCAGAAGCCTTTCCGTGATTTCCATTCAAAATATCTCCTGTAAGGATGTGAGATTTTACTTAGCCCAGGCACTTTACAGGCCTAGTTTTGACATGTTCTCTATTCTTCCCTACTCATCAGGGTACTGAGTTGCCAAAGATAAACCAGGCACACAGCCCTTAGACATTAGGGTTAATTTCTAACTTACCTCCCTGTGTCTTTCTTAGACCATCACAAACACACTTGGTATCTAATTTGATCTACTCTTCGAAAAGCTTGGTGTGATGTACATCAAACAACATGGTTCTTCAGGCAGCCATATGCTAAACTTTCAGAGATCTTAGAGTTCCGTTATTCTATTAATTGGTGCAGAATTTTAGAATCAAGCAAGCAATTTAAAAGTAGACATCAACATTATAGTAAAACTAATTCTGTCTTTTGCTGTTATTTCTGCATCACTCAAAGAGAAAAGTATTCTTTAAAATTAAAAACTGAAAACAATGAGGAAGAGAAATGTAATTGACTGGGGAAGAAAGACTTTTGTTTGGAAACTTCTAGGGAAACTTTGCACCTTTCCTTTGCATCAAATATCTATCCAGAATGGATCATCTAGAAAAGCAATCCCTGGATCATTTAGGTGATCATCCCACTCACCTTGTTTCTACCAGGAAAAGGTTTTCTTGCTCAGTAATGCTATAGACTCTTGTTGGATCTTCACTGGGTAGAAGGGACAGAGAACGATTTGGGAGAAAGGGAGAAGGAGGAGGAGTGGATCCAGGCACAGAGAAGATTTGTCGCAAAGGGCACATTCAACATTTGCTTTATTTAATCTATCATATAATCAAATTTGAAAGAGTTATTTTCAGAGTCATAGCATCTCAAAGCTGTAAATTATTGTAGGAAAGAAGCTAAACACAAAGAAGCAAGCAACATGTGAGTACAGCTGCTTTCAGGCAGACCCCAATTACAGGACACGTGCAGCTTTCTTGTTTCTTTCTGACCAGTAGAGCCACTGCATCTTAGGCACTGCATAACTTCAGGGGCTTCTCATTCACAGAGATGCAGGAAGACAATGCTGAGCTATGAAGAAAGACAGATTTCTGCGAGCATGAGAGACTGTAAATTTACCTCTGCCTGAAACTGCAAACGTCTAAATAGTCTCTTTGAGGATCAAGCCAGCATGAGGTGAGATTGTGTCATTTATAACCAATAGATCCATTAATTATTATAGCCAAAAGAAAAGGGTATACTTTTTTATTTTTTTTTCAGGTGTGTGCTGGGTGCTTTATTTTTTTTTAATTGAACCATAACTGTGTACATTAGTTCAATCATGGGGTACAGTGTGCGGGCCTCACATACAATCTGAAATATTTTCATCCGCCTGTTCGACATAACGTCCATGAGATTTTCTTGTTTACTGTGTGAAAACATTTGTGTTCTGCATTTAGTAGGTTTCTCCTTTGACCCTTCAAAGATGGTATACTTTTGATTATATTCTACTTTATGAGCCGAATTGATGGTGCATAAATGCATTTTTTAGTCAAAACACACAGAAATATGGAAAGGCAGATAATCATTGCTCTATTTAAGTATGGAAAATAAAAACCATATTAATTCTATGCTTGTTTCATATATTCTAGATTGGAAAAATTTCAAAAAAGCTAAAAGTTCATAATCTCTCATACAAATTTAGGCACTCATTATTTTTACTCATTTCTAGATTTATTTTATCTTTGCCTTCATTTTTTTCTATTTTTACTTTATTTGTTTCACATTTTTGTACATTATTACATCATATGGTAGGAACAATTTTATGTTCTTTTATTACTAAAAATTCTTGGCATTTATAGTCTGAATTGATTATCCACACCAGGGATATACCATACTTAATTTTATAATGTGCCTAGTTTCACATTATTTCCAATTTTTAATCATTCTAAACAGCATTATAGTAAATATCTTTAAATATAAATTTTAATTCCAATTTATCCTCATTTGATTTGATAGCATTTGGGGTTCAGTAGGTAAAACCGTTTACAGTCTTTTTGTTCCTTATCTGTCTTATTAACACAGCTCCTTTAAAAATTTTTCCAAATTCACTACCTAAATTCCCTAACTCCTCTCTTACTTGGACCCAGTCCAGGCAGATTTTTATCCCTCCTGTCCCCCTGGAGTCACTCTGCTAAGGTCCCCGATGACTTGCACAGCCACGAAACCAATGGCCTATTACCATTCCTTATTTTATTATATCTCCCAGAATAGTTTGACATTATGGCTATTTTCTACCAGAAACTAGGGATACTATCCCCTCCAGTTTGCCTTTATCCTCACAAGCACTCCTTCTCACTGTCCTTTTCTAGCTCATCCTCTTGCTGACCTCTTGATGTTGCATTATCTCAGAGCTTAGTCCTCACACAGATACTCTCTACCTTCTCTAAGTGATCTCATCCAGGAACATTGCTTTCATTACCATCTATGCATTGATGGTTCCCAATTGTTCACCTTCATCCCAGTCCTCTCCACTGAAAGCCAGGCTTATATATACTATAGCCTATGTAACATCTGCTCTGTATGTCTAACTGGCATCTAAAGTTCAGCATATCTAAAACATAATGCCCAATTCCATATGGCCCTATCACACTCTTCCCCATTTCAAAAAAAATGGTAATATAATTCACCTAGTTACCACAGCCAAAAATTTTGGAATCTACTTTAACTTTTCTCTTTCTCTCACACTTCATGTTGTCAACAAACTAGTCCCACTAGATTTATTTTCTATCAAAAAAAGTCTGACTCTATTTGTCAACTCAATATCAGTGTTACGTGATGATGTCCAGTGACAACTACTCATTTCATAATCCTAATTCTATAGTAGATAGTGGATAAGGGAAGGAACCTGGCATCGAGGCTAGTTGCCAAATGAAATATATCTTTCTCTTGCAATATATTTTGCCTTTGCTATTGGGGACTTCCCCTCAGAAGCCTTTGTCTTTTTATTTGGTACCTTAAACATTTTTTAGCACCTCAGAGAAAGGCGCAATTCAGGAAGGTTGAGATGTATCCCTTTTCTTGAAGTGGTGGGATGAAAGGGTGATGGTGGAAAGAGAAATGAGAAAAAAGAAGCAGCAGTATGACATCTGGGCCTCTAGCATGTTCTAGAGCACACCAGTTTTAGGAAAGTCTTCATACACTTTCAAGAGTACATGATCATAGTCGGTTTGATGAGTGCTGGTTTCAGACTGAACCCAATCAGACTCACATTTGTCACCAGCAAACTCATATCTGGAAGGTATATAAGTTATTCCAACATATTCACTAAAAAGTCATCTCCCCCTCCCACTGATCTGAGATGTTGTTTTTATCATATATTACGTGTCTATATACAGCTGGGCCTAATTACTGACTTGCTATCCTTTTAATTGACCTGTCTGCCTAGTCTTAATTTTCACTTAGGAATTTTCTTTCCTTACTCTGCTTTTCACTATTCTGCAGTAGTAAATGTGCTCTCTTCTTACACACTTTCTGTTAACTGTTTCTTGTTTTGACATAAGAATTACATCAATTCTTTTTTTAATGTTGTTTATGTTATCCCCAGTCTTTTGGTTATTATGGTGTTTGATTTCTTTTAGGTGTTCCGTTAGACGATCATCTCCTCCGCAAACTTGCAGATGATATTTTTACCTCTTTCTTTCCAATGCTCATGCTTCTAAGTGTTTTCATCTGGGCTGAGTGAGCGCTGCTTATCAGCCACACACAATGCTGAGCAGCAGCGGAGGTGATGGGGCTCCACATCCTCCTCCTACTTTACTAGGAAATCTTCTTGTGATTCCCCACAAGCGGTGCTGGTGTGGGGTTGCCATATAAGCATTTTTATGTTCAATAATTACTTGTTCATTTCTGTTTGTGATGATTTTTAACATGAATGTGTGTTACATTCTGTCAAATGCCTTTCCTGCATCCAGAGAGATGATCATGTGATTTTTCTTCTTCGCTCCTGTGCCAGTTTTTAAGCTCCTGACTCAAAGCTGCAAATATGTTGCTCTCAATGCTTTGCTCCCATAGTAGAAAGTGCTGGTGCCCATTAAGAATTCCCTTAGAGTTAGTTATCTTGTAAGTGTGTTTTTCTCATCTCTCCAACTGTATAGGTAGCATATTCTTTGGTTTTTGCAGTTTTGGCCAGGGCTAGGTTTGAACCCACCACCTCCAGCATAAATGGGGCCAGCACCCTACTCCTTTGAGCCACAGGCACCGCTCTAGGTAGCATATTCCATCGTGTACGCTTTCTGCAGGGCCCCACCTCATTAAGTTGAATGAACGTGTTGAGGTAACAGCACTCAACAGTTATTGTTTACCTGCCACAACCTCTGCTTATCATTGCTCAGCAAAATCTTTAATCATCTTCAACTAGACGTATGCCTGCTGGTACTTACCTGGAATGTCGAGATCACCATACTGGAGACAGGACAGGAAAAAATTCTAAGGGAAACACTCATTTAAATGTTACTTCTTGAAAGCAACTGGTTTAGCTCCCTCTACTCTTCTCCAGACTAAAATCCCCTTCTTGGAGAACATTCCGAGTAGGTATCCTATCCTTATCAATAGACAGAAATATGTTTTTAAAATAACAAAAAAAAAAAACTAGGAATTTTTCTAGCATTTCTGTGGTTTCAGACTTGATGCGATTTGGGGATTCTCCGATAGGGAAGAAGAATAATCATAAGGATGTTTGCAGCTATTGCCACCCTGCCGTCACCGTGTAACACTAGGGCCCCCCTCTCACATGCCTCATTCTAGTCAAAGGAGAAGAGGGTTAAATAAGGAGGACTTTATACCATGGCTCAGACAGAGCAGACTGCCCACAAATTCGCCCATGGTAAAGCACCCAGGAAGCAACTGGCTTTAAAAGCCTCTGGCAAGAGTCTATCCTCTATTGGAGATACGAAGAAACCTCAACGCTACAAGCATGGTACCATGACACTCTTTGAATTAGACATTATCACAAGTCCACTGAACTTCTGATTCATAAACTTCCTTGCTAGCGTCAGGCGGGAGAAATTGTTCAGGGCTTCAGATCACATCTGCACTTCCAGAGAGCAGCTACTGGTGCTTTTCAGGAAGCAAGAAAGGCCTATCTGGTTGGCCTTTCAGAAAACACCAACCTGTGTGCTCTCTATACCAAACATGGAACAATTATGCCAAAACACATCCAGCTAACATGTTGCATACGTGGTGAACATGCTTAAGAATCCATGATGGGAAGACATTTCATTACCAAAAAAATTCTTCCTGCTATTGGTAGTTTTGAAAGTTAGATTTTTTTTCTGTAGGGTCAAAAGACACCTAAGTACATGATTATAAATGGAAAAATAGAGCATAGAAATCAGGTAATGACAGTTGTTCCATTTTCATTTGCGTGTGAATTTCTAATATCAATGCAGGGATGTGAAGCATGAATGCAAGTCAAAAGGTTTTAGTGAACAAATTTCAGAACTTCAACTTGATAACTATTGTAAATGAATGTATTAAATTTTTCTGGACAATGTCAGCATCTCAATTATAATGCAAAGTAAATTGCTTCTTGACAGCATTTAAATGCTATTAGTAGCATTTTATCATACAATAGATTGCATCCATTCACTATACCTACGATCTGTCCTACATGCAAGTAATTGCTGTTAATGTTGTCTGTCTTCTGTGCTTTTCTTGTACGTTTAATTTTAAAATACATTAAATTAAAAAAATAATAATAACATAAGATTTCCAGGAAAGTGCACCAATTTACAGACAGCCAGATTCTCCAGTGACTATTTCATGTGTCTGTTGTTTTCTTCTCAGACAGAAAAGTGAGGACGGGGCAGGGAGTGTCCACTCTTACCCCAGACCCTGCTTCTCCAAGAAGAAAGCTGTCTCCAGTCTGAGGTACGTAACGCTGCACCTAGAAGTAGCTAGGAGAATGCCAAGAGAATTAAACTCTCCCTGTTTTCCATAATTCCATACATGAAGAAAAATGGAAGAGTAATATTCACAATTAACCTTCACTTTCCACAGACTCTCAGCATAGAGGCTCAGCCACATCCCTCAAGATCACAGTAAGAAGCAAAAGAAGAAAAGAATGGAGAAAAACTTTCCAGGGCCAGGGCTTTATCCAGGAAACATACCTGAGAAGAACATCACCTCCTCTGCTGCTCAGCATTGTGTGTGGCTGATAAGCAGCGCTCACTCAGCCCAGATGAAAACAATTAGAAGCATGAGCATTGGAAAGAAAGAGGTAAAAATATCATCTGCAAGTTTGCGGAGGAGATGATCGTCTAACGGAACACCTAAAAGAAATCAAACACCATAATAACCAAAAGACTGGGGATAATATAAACAACATTAAAAAAAGAATTGATGTAATTCTTATGTCAAAACAAGAAACAGTTAACAGAAAGTGTGTAAGTGTGGGCAAGTGGTAGGCACCTAGAACCAACAGGGTGAGAACTGCAGGCAAAGAATAGGAGAGAGCTTTCTTCCCCAGCCTCTCCTCATCTTTAGGCCATAATCATTGCTACAAATACCAGAAACCCTAAAACAAAGTTTCAGAAAATTAATATATAAACACAAGGAATTGCCAAAATCTACATGGGAGCCCAGATCTAAATAGAAGAAGCACTTAGACGAAGCACTAGCACGTTCACAGTTAGCCAGATACCAAGCCTCTTTCTCACATCTGAAAACATATTAAAAGAAAGATAGTATATTTTCCTTCGTTTTATTTTTAGAGAGAACCTGGAAAAAATCTAACTCTTTTAACTAATTTAACACTTCAGAATGAGAAATATTTTGAAGCTATGGTAGGGAAAGAATCAGGTCTTCTCTCACCCTGTTTCTATCTCAAATGTCCTACAGTGTCAGACAGGGAAGGACCTGCACAGTTTTCCATTAAAGCTGAGGAAAGGGAAGGGGGGTGGGGGTTGTGATATTCAGAGAATTATCACCAGAGAATGATGAATGTTTTCATAGTAGGTTAGTTTTCTTACAGTCTTGTTTGCTGTTTGCCTATTTGCATGATCTATCTATTCTTAATTTAACATAAGGAGTTACTTTGCCTAAAGAGAGAAATAAAAATAAATCACAATAAAAAAGTTCAGACCACAAGGGGGCAGTGCTCCCATTGATAAAGACACTGCAGGAAACCAGAACCTGGTGAACGGAGCAGTGGGAGGGAGGACATTCAAGGATGTGTCTAATGTCACAGTGACATTTTGATTGGCTGTAAAAATAGAATGAAGATTCCCTGGGGATTCCAAACCAAAAGAGCCAGAAGTATCCAGCACAGTGAACTACTCCCATTGAACATGGTCAGTTCCAGGCCTCACTCAAGGAGGAAAAAGAATGGAAAGTGCCCTGAGCGCTTCCCTGATGCTTCTGTGTGTGCAGCTGACGTGGGGTGGGGTGTGGGTGGGAGGAGTGAAGAGGGGAGAAAAGGCACAGCAACAAAAACAAGGGAAAGTGGGGCATCCCCGGCGCTGAAACCTAACAGGATCCCAGGGACAAACTGGGGTCTCCAAGGAACGCAAAACAGATAAGGAAACTTCTAAAACAAAACTAAACAGTTTATGCATGAAAATCTTTCCTTCCGTCTTGGCGCCTGTGGCTCAACGGGCTAAGGCGCCAGCCATGTACAACTGAGCTGGCAGGTTCGAATCCAGCCCGGGCCCGCCAAACAACAATGACGGCTACAACCAAAAAATGGCCGGGCGTTGTGGCGGGTGCCTGTAGTCCCAGCTACTTGGGAGGCGGAGGCAGGAGACTCTCTTGAGCCCAGGAATTGGAGGTTGTTGTGAGCTGTGGATGCCACAGCACTCTATCCAGGGTGACAGCTTGAGGCTTTGTCTCAAAAAAGAAAAAAGAAAGAAAATATTTCCTTCCTCTGGAGCAGGGGCAAATGCACAACCACCAGTGGGACAGAGTCCTCCCGTCACTGAAAGTCCAGGAAGGCGACAGCTTCACACTGAACTGCAGTGACACAGACAGCGCTTCCGATTTCCCCCCGTGGTTCAGGTGACCCTGAGGAAGGCCTCATCTCCCTGACACAAATGTGATGGAGATCAGGGTGGGATCCACAGCCAGGCTTAATAAAGGAGATGAGCACTTCTCCCTGCTCATCCAGGAGTCTCAGGTCCATGACTCCACCCTGCTTTTCAGTGCAGCAGCCCACAGTGCCCCCCCCCCCCCGGCCAGGCTCCTGCACCGGCACCTAATACTTGCTGGGGGGTTTATAAGGGGCCTGAGACAATTATTCTAAGTTTGCTGTGAGGAAATATGAGGGACCTTTTAATAACGTAATGTCAAACATTTCCTAGTTTGAAGACCACGTGTGCAGGGATTGTGCTTTCAGAAACTCCCTAATATATTTTGCCTCTCAGTGTGAAGCACTTATGCTCTTAAAATTAGTTCAAGACTTGAGGCTTAATATCAAAAAAGAGAGAACACTAAAGGACGATGGAAGAACAGAGTAAAATTCTTGCCTTTGAACTCCTTCATAGTCTTTTGCAAACATACAGAAAATGCAAAATCTTTTTGGTTACTTTTTTTTTTTTTTGAAGACAGAATTTCACTTTGACACCCTTGGTAGAGTGTCACAGCATCATAGCTCACACCAACCTCAAACTCTTGGGCTCAAATAATGCTCCTGCCTCAGCCTCCCAAGTAGCTGGGACTATAGGTTCCCACCACAACGTCTGACTAGTTTTAGAGACAGGGTCTCACTCTTGCTCAGGTTGGTCTTGAATTCCTGAGCTCAAGCAATCCACCTGCCTTGGCCTCCCAGAGTGATGGGATTATAGTTGTGAGTTACTGTGCCCAGCAGAAAAATACAAAATCTTGAAAGCCATGACCATCAAGTTTAAAAATACATATATCCCAAAAACATTGACTTAGAAAATCAAGTACCAAAATCAGAGATAGAACACTGAGCAGGTGGGACAGGAGGAGAGCAAGTCACATTCAGAGTGACCATGAATGACAGAGCAATTAGTGCAGGAGGAAGCCCAGCTGATCATCGTGTTTCACGTCAACACACACAAGAGATCTCCACTACCAAGGAAGCACTAAACAACCGTGTGGACACACATGATTTTAGCCAGCCAGAGGAAGGTTGTTCCTGCCCATTTCAGGACTTGAACAATACACCTTTGAATAGATTAGCCAAGAGGACAGAATTGAGGTTCTCCAGAAGCCCAGAAGCTACCAAGACTAATTTAGCTACTTCTGCTGCCAAATTTCCATCCTGTCCACAGTAGCCCATGAACCTTCAATACAGAATCATCCCACAAGGACACCAACCACCAACTTCTTGGGGAAATGATAACATTGGACCATTGCCACCCTGGAGGTTTCAGAAATTTTTTTATTATTAATACATGTTCTGGGTCTGAGTTTTTCTTCCCCGACACAGAGCCACATGTAGCCAGCCACAAGAATGAGGGCTCAGAATGCCTAATTGACTATTGCGATATTCGAAGGATCTCACAGCCTTTTGCATCCACAGACACTTTACAGCCAAGGGGATGTGACTATGGGCACACATCTGTTGGCTACACTGACCCTAAAATATACAGCATTAGCCACAGACTCCTAGCCAGATAGAACTTAGAGTGACCACAGAAGGGCTCAGCTACAGCACTAGATGAGGTAGGGCACTCTGAGAAATTGAAAAGTTCTTTTTCAAGATAATTCTGTGTCCCTGTTGTATAAAATACATAGACTCAGACACCAAGGGGTGGAAGTAGGACTATCTCCCATCAACTCCCTCTTCAGTGGCCCACTCTTATGCTTCCTGTTCTCACAACGGTAGGTGCTGCTGAACTAGATGTTCTGCTACCCTTTGAGGAAAAAAAGGGAGTAAGATGCTTCTACTAGGGAAACAGAAAAGGTTTTACCAAACCTAAAGTTACATACTGCCTGGATATTTGGGGAACCTCCTGCTAATAGACCAGAAGGCCAAGAAAGGAGTTAGTACACTAGCAGGGAAAATGGATCCTGACTATCATCTTAACTACCTAGCAAGAGCTGAGAGATATTTCTAAAACTCGGAGGATTCCTTGATATGATTTTCAGCACTTTTGTGTCATGATTATGGTAAACAAGCAATTGTGGCAACTGTGGCCTGCCTAGAGCAGAATAGCCAGGGGCTTAGATGTCTCAGGGATGAAGGGCTCCAGAAGGTTACCTCCCTGAGAAAGAAATCTAGCCCAGTGGAAGTGTTAGCCAGAGGGGCAGAGAATCAGGAATGAACAGAAGAAGATAATAAATATGAATTACAGCAGAGAATCCACTACAGCAAGTGGAACTTGTCCCAATAACCCTCCTAGTGTCTTTTTTCTTTTTTTTTTTAAGCTCTAGTTAACTGAGTAGATTTAAGAGAGCACAGGTGGATCCAAGCAGGGCAAGGAATGAACTGAACAGATGCTTCACTCCCTTGGCAGTCACCTCAACACACTGAACACTGCTCTCTGAAAATCCCAGCAGCTCGGCAGACTACTTTCTGGCCATGGGAGTAAGGCAGATGGTGTGCAGAGCAAGACAGAAATGCCAAAGAGTTAGTGCCCCCAAACAGTCCTCGATCACTGATAGAGAATGAGGCTGTAGATGACACTCCAGCTTCTTCATGCCTTATTAGGGTTGACTCCAAATGGGTGTGCTATAAGCATAATTAGATACCCCATGTTCTGCTTTCACTTGTCTCTGAATTTGGTCAGTACCCTTTTAATCATAAGATTATATTTTCTTTTCATCTGTAGATATTTTGAGAAATTACAAAAGTGTAAAAAATTGAGTGTATTAACAGCTATATTCATACCACCCATAATGAAGTACCCTAATTTTAACAGATTTGCTTTGTCATTTTTATTTTTGAAAAAGGAAGAAATGAAAAATCACAGAGTTTGTCACTGTTGTGAATGAGATCCATCACTTTATCCAACCCTTCCTCCCTCCTGTCCAAGATTAGGTTTTATCAAGAATAAAATTGCCAGCTCTGTTTCCTCTTTACTATTGTCCTAGACTAAATGAATTCAGAAAACCTTTTACACTATAACTTGTAAATTATAACCAAGGCCTATTTTCTGAAATAAAGACCAAAGGTATTAAAAACCTTTCCTCACTGAGACATTATCATCACCTCACCTGTCACAGCATTTCCTGCTTTGAAGGAGAGTTGTCATCAAGCACAGAGGAGAACCCAGAGCAGGAGACTTTTTACCCTGCTGGGGAACGCTGTCAGCATGACACCTGCTAGCTGGCTGTGGGCAGTGGTGGTCCCCACCTGTCTTGGTAAAGAATGTGCAGGCCTTATTCATAATGGCGTCTAATGGGGCTGTGAGTAAGAGGAAAGATGCACAGAACAGAACTGCCCTGTCTCTGAGAGCCCAGCTACCTGGGCATAGAAAGCAGAATGTTCCCAGATGAAAGCAATGTTGATTGTTCTGATTCTTCCCTCACAGAGTCATTAATAGAAGAGCACAAAAGCCCTTTCAGGAACACTTGCCTCCAGTTGTAGAGGTCCCTGACACAACCAGAATCAGCTATTCTTTTCTTTTTTTTTTTTTTAGGTTGCAGCCACCATTGTTGTTTGGCCGGCTGGGGCTGGATTCGAACCCGCCAGCTCAGGTATACGTGGCTGGCGCCTTAACCCGTTGAGCCACAGGCGCCGAGCCAGCTATTCTTTTCTTAAAAGAAGAAAGTCATCGGCAAACTTCAGTGCAATTAGATGTCAAAATCCTGGTCTCAATTTTCTTTAGACTATCTGTATGTTATTGATAGTACTGCCATTATTTTAATCATTTCTCAAAATTATACAGTTTGGTCAAAGAATAATATAACCAATACCTATTTTATCACAACACAAGAATATTTTTTTCATATTGGCTTCAAGGTGATGGAGAAGAAAGAGAGGGAGGGAGGAGAATAAAAGGAAAGAGAGAGAAAGACGAAGGGAGGAGAGGAGGCAGAAAAGAAGAAAGAAAGCAAAAGAAAGAAAGAGAAGGATGGAGGATGAGAGAGAGAGAGAAGCTTATGGAGAAAACGGACAGCACGTTAACTTTATCCGTCTTTCCTCCTCTCATCCTCTTCTCCAAATTACATCTTTACAAAAACAATTTACCAGCTCCTTCCTCTCCTCATTTTCATCCCAGAATGAGTCACAATTTTAAATTTTTTTATTTGACATTATATAGCCACAGTTTTACTCCCTAAAGCCAGAGACAAAAAGCATTAATGAGCTT
>CAUYRH010027495.1:0-19634 GCA_963574655.1 Perodicticus potto | reverse complement strand
AGACAGAGCCTCAAGCTGTCACCTTGGATAGAGTGCTGTGGCATCACAGCTCACAGCAACCTCCAATTCCTGGGCTCAAGCGAGTCTCCTGCCTCTGCCTCCCAAGTAGCTGGGACTACAGGCGCCTGCCACAACGCCCGGCCATTTTTTGGTTGCAGCCGTCATTGTTGTTTTGGCGGGCCCGGGATGGATTTGAACCCGTCAGCTCAGGTGTACGTGGCTGACGCCTTAGGCCGTTGAGCCACAGGCGCCGAGCCGCTTGGCCATTTTCTCTGTGAGTCTCTGTGCATCTACTTCTCTGTCTCATGTAAGGACATTCCTCATTGGATTCAGAGCCCACCCTAATCCAGGATAATCTTTCTCAAGATCCTCACCTTCATTACATCCACAAAGAATTGACTTCCTTCCAAATAGTCACATGCGGAGGTTCTGAGTGGACACACCTATAAGGGGCCGGTATTTATCCCACTACAACAGTGGTGATGTGTACTCTGCCTACTGTATAGTTCTGTGTTAGGAAAAAGGAGGATAATGTGTTTGTGAAATGTTAAGTGCTCCATTTTCGTTGTTATTGCTCTCCAACTCAAAGCCCTTTTTAAATTCCTTGATTTATAGAGAAGGGCTCTCTCCCACTCCTGCATCCCATTTTTGTAATGATCTAACCCCAAGCCATCTTTCCGGATTCACTTCCTATTGCATTCCCTAAGGTATCTCATATAGCATCCCGAAGAGACCACTTACTGCTCTGAGTCGTCATGCATTTTCATCCCTCTTCATTTTTTCCACTAATTCTTCCACCTTACTCTAAGTTCTCTTTCCTCTCCTACTTATCTTTCCAGCCTGGGCTGATAGCCCACTTCTTTGGCTAACTATTCTTCTTCCTGTATGCTGAAATTTTTCCAGGGGTATGCTGAAGCCAGCTCACACTAGCTAGGAAGAGCTGATTGCTGATTGTTAAATATTCAGTAACACCTTTGGCAGCTTGAAATCAGCCATGGTGGAGTATTTACATCCTGGAGATTGGCAAACACCACAAATCAGAGCTTGCACATTTTTTCTCTTTCCTTCCTCACTCCTCTCTCCCATCACCTGACCCATAGAAGGTGCTCAATAAAAGGAGTAGGAGAGAGGAATAGAGAGGGGAATAATGACTCCCACCTTTACTGAGCCTTCTCTCTGTGCCAGCAACTCTGCTTGGGGGCTCATTTTATAAAGGTAATGGAGGCTTAGTAAGGTGAGTAGCTTTCCCCAAATCACACAGTAGATAGGTGAACCCTGGAAGTCTGACTCTATAACCTAAACTTTTAAGCAGTATTTTAAATTTGTTCTTAAATAAGATGAAATTTCCTCTGCCATCAGCCGCACGTGGCTACTGAGCCCTTGACATGCAGCTAGGCTGAACTGAGATGCGGCTAATCAGAATTAAGAAATGCAAAACACATACCACATTTCTTTCTTTCTTTCTTTCTTTTCTTTTTCTTTTTTTTGAAACAGAGTCTCATTTTGTCACCCGCGGTAGAATGTTGTAGTGGCACAGCTCATAGCAACCTTCACCTCTTGGGCTTAGGCAATTCTCCTGCCTCAGCCTCCCGAGTAGCTGGGACTACAGGTGCCTGCCACAGTGCCTGGCTATTTTTCTTGTTGCAGTTGGGCAGGGGCCAGGTTCGAACCCACCACCTTCGGTATATGGGACCGGCACCCTACTCACTGAGTCACAGGCGCCACCCACATACCAAATTTCAAAACCATGGTTTAAAAAAAAAATGAATGTTTAAACATTGAAATGTTGACATAATAATAATAATTATATCAGGCTAAGTAAAATCTATTAATAAAAGTTATTTTTTATTTTAAAAAATGTTGCTGTTAGTAACTTTGTGGTACATATGTTGCTGGCATTCTATTTCTATAGAATCACAGACTACTGTTTTCTAGTAGAAACTCAACACTAGACAAACTGCTACTTACTCTGCTAGCATTTATATATCCATTATATATTTTATATATATATATGTATATATATATATATATAATGAGCTGCTCTTACCTCAGTGTAGGGCCAAGCCATGAGCATTCAGAGACTTTTCAATATATACCTAACTTCCACTGAAATTTGCCTTTTGGTCATTTTTCATGGCACTTTGAGACTGGGCATTTGTTATAAATGAAGGGATAAGTCAGTGCCACAGTCAAATTGGCATCTTGTGAAAAGATTGGGCATCCAGGGGGTCATCGGACAAGGCTGAAGCCATAGGCTAAAATTTTATCTCCAAATTGTCTATGAAGATCAGTTATAATAAATCTTGTCTCTGCTCAGTTGGAGCAGAGCCACAGCTCAAAGGAAGGTATTTCAGAGGAATTAGTGATCAATTCCTCTCTTCCTTTAGGGCAGGAAGCTGCTTCCTGTAAACACAAAATAAGTCATGCTGAAATCCTGCAGTTCTCCCCACTCTGGGGCTGGGGTCATGGGAATGGGGAGTCACTTCCAAACCAATGAACAGGGAGAACGTACCAAGCAGGTAACTAAGACTCAGCCATTCTCTCCTGCCAGACTATCACGGGAGGAAAGTCATAGAAGGAGGAAGATGTATTATTTGTGTAAATAGGTCAACTGATTTTGGAAAACAGAAAATGGAACACCAGTAAATGTCAGTAAATGAATCCACCAGCCTCTCTGCTTTTCTGTTTCTGTGCCCAGGAAGTCCTCATGCTGGAGTCTGAGTCAGAGGGAAAGACAGGGTGCGAGAGCCCTGATTTTCCTGACTTTCTAATGAAGAAATTCTGAAAATGCTATGATGACATTTTATGTTTCTCCAGAGTACTGTAGTTTCACATGATTATTTTGGTTTTCTCCAGTGCTCTAAACCCTATTGTCAACCCCCAGAAATATCATGAATCTCCCCAAATTTGCAGCCATAGAATATAGACGTTAGTGCCCATGCTGTGGTCTTTCTGGCTGGTTCTGATTGCACTTGTAGAAGCTGCAAGACGCCTTTCCTGCCATTTCATCTGTATATTCCCAAGTATATGGAACTGATTTCTGCCTAACCCACTGTTGAGGATGAGTTGTAAATGCCAGGGAGGATTTCCTCTGGCTGGGAAACCTATCTGCTCCTCCTCCATTGATAGAGCACAGTGCTAAGTTTAGGGTCTCTCCATAAATTAATGCCATTTCTCTAACACAGAACAAAATTATAGCATTTTAAATATGAAAAAGATTTTTAAAATTATCTAGAATGACAATCATAAGAGGGACTTTACCTAACAAATGTAATCAGTGTAACCTAGTTCTCTGTACCCTCAATGAATCCCCAACAATAAAAATAAAATTAGCATAATCCCCCAAATTTTGAATAAGTGACACGGGTCAGAAGGTCAAGGTCACTCAAGCAGGGTCAAACATCTGAGTCTGCCAACTGCTAGCTCAGCCCCCTCTTCCATACACTTAGGCTGTCACATTTCACTAAACAACTTCGGGGTCCCTCATTTCATTCACAGGAATAAGGAGGATGGCAAGAGCCTCATTTTATATGAAGGTCAGGAATAAGTGGTTGTCATTTTTTGGTATTAAGTAGGAAAATCTGTGCAGGATGTGTTTTGCCCAGGGAACACCTTATCTCACAGTGACTCTGGAATTCCCTGTTTCATTTTTCTCATATGCAGACATCTTTTTCAGTTAATATTGAAGACAAGAACTGAGATGTTTTCCAGCAGAGTAGCATAGACTCCCTTCTTTATGTTAACCTGAGGGGGGAAAATGAACTTTAATGTCCTTCATAAAGCATGTTTTGGGGGAAGGATTATCCTATCTAGCAGCCATAGAAAGGCTACTATTTTTACCCTTCTTGAGTCATCGCCATCCTCTCATCACTCTCAAGGGTGAGACAGTGACACTTTATTCTCTGTGTACCCTGATACCCCTTGTGTCATTGGACTCTGACATTTTTAGGGTGCTTTAAAATGAAATGCCACATTTTCTTCTGGGTTTCTTTTCCCCCTGTCTGGGGGGAAGCTCTGTCTCTGACCACACAAGTCTTTCCTTCAAGTGGCAGAAAATATGCACAGCTGCCTGTGATGTGGCCAAGTGGCATTTGGCAGGGCAGTTAGCACCCAGAGAGTGCCCGGTCTCTCTCTCCACTGGTATTTCATGTCACTTGTGGGATTTGTTTCCTGTTACCTTTGCTAACCCGTGAAGGTCTTTATTTTAAGCAGACACTTCCTGCTTCCGCAGCATCCCTCATACGCAAGAGCAAGAGTAATGCGAGGATTAGAGGGAATGACTAAATGCTAAGTGAGTTCATCTTAAGTGGTACTTTACCTTCAGTGATGTCTTGGGTGCCACTTTATGGTTTTTGTATGGTTTTTGGTATTTTCATTGGTTATGGTAGTTTGGGGTAAGACTAATTTAATATAAAAATGCCTTGTGGTATCCTGGCCCCTTTCCCGTAGATGAGCCTCCAAATGAATTTTTTGTGAAGTTGGAGTTGCTTTGAAAATAACCTTGGCTTTACTATTTGAAAAAAAAAAAAATGATGCTTAATACTGTTTGTTTGTTTTTTTATCTACATTTATCTGTATGGAAGAGCTCAAAAGAACAAAGGAGCAAGAGAGAGAAGAGTAAAATAGGATTTTGTTTTGATAAAACTCTGTCACTGAATGTCTTTCTGAACACAAGTCACCAAAAAGTCTGTGAACCTTTAATTCATTTGTAAAATGGGAATTCATATTAATTCATGCTAATTGTAGGAATTAAGAAATGAAGAGAATGAGAGAACTCCCTAAGACGATCAGGTGCAACCCGAAATTAGTGCTAATTACCCCCCAGTCTGGCAGCTTAGGATTTGGAGATGACTGAGTTCCCCGGGCATAAGGGAGCGCTCTCTGAGAGAGAGGCGGGATTCCGAAACCCAGTTGGTGAGGGCATTCCGGTCAGATGGAGGAGGTATTTGCTTCCTGGGAGTGTTTTCTTTCGCTACAGGCAAGAAAAATTGCTCTTTAAAAATATACCTCTTCAAGGGTTAGAAGCACAAAATGCTCCATGGTTTAAAATTCCAAATAGCCAGCCATTGTCAAAAGTACCGAGACATCAAAGCAGGAAAGCACCAGGTTTGCTGTGCGTTCAAGACGGATATTTATAGCAGGTCACAAATTGCCTTCTGCTTCCCTTTCCCCTTGTTCCTCTGCACGAACAGCTTATAATTTTAAGAGCATCACTAATGGAGAGAAACGTTGATGGTGAATGTCAGTGGTTGCATTGGGCAGGTGGGAAGCACACTGGATTTGGGTATTTGCAGCTTCTCTTCACATGACAAGATGAGAGGAGTGAGCCTCTGTCTACGTTCAGCATCCATGTCATTGTCATTGATTGATGTGTTGGTGACAGGCCTGGGAAACCAGATATAACCCTTTACCAACCCCTTCAAAAATGTCCCTGATAACTTGACTGGGCCAAAAAGCCTGGGAACAATTCTGATTGAGTTATTCAGGAATTCCTGTTTCAAGCTGTGATTGCAGTTGTTCAGGGAATTTTGTTGGCTCTTAATGTGTGAAACCCCCTTTATAGAGAGATTTGTACTAATATGAATAATCTTTACGTCTCAATTTCTATTCTCATTTTTTAGTAAGATATAGGGTAAAGGGGACAAATAAAATCGGTCTAATTCTGGCTCTTGATTTTTTTTTAAACCATTATTGTTAGCTTATTATTTGTTGTGATCCAAGGATATGCCACTACGTTTTATCTTTTTCTTAAACATAGTTTTAAGTGATTTTTTTTCCGTAATCTAGACCATTGCATTAATTGTTTCCGCAGAATTGCTCCAAAATCATTTACTGAAGGGTAAAACTGACTCTCAGAACACTGATGACTTCCTCTTATATTACTTTTACTTTCAAAGCTGTATAATTTTGATGTCTGCAGTTCATTTTTAAAACATTTTTTATTTTAGCAAAAAAAGAAAAAATTGAATATTATCAGAGATTTAATTACCAGCATCAAAATTATGTTTGATTCAATTGGAGTAGCTACGAAGTGGTAACCAAAAACAATACAAAAAAGTCCTTCAGGCATTGTGTAGATATCCACAACTCTTGTGACATATTCACATTTCAAAACTGTATATTAAATGAAGGACACTAAAAGAAAAAATAAGAATGTTTCTCTTAGCAACTTAAAAACGCTTGCTTAAAAAGAGCAAAGAACAACCACTCCCTCTAGTGACAAATTATAAGTTAGCAACAAAATAAAATTTGGTTTAAATTCCAAACACCATGGAGATGGAAAGCCCTGTATTTAAGCTGAAACAATTTAGCTGAATCAGTAGATTAAAATGTGGAAAAGTGGGTGAATAGAGAACACTGACTTTGTGGGTTTGTATTTTTCTTGGGACAGAGCCTCAAGCTGTCACCCTGGATAGAGTGCTATGGGATCACAGCTCACAGCAACCTCCAATTCCTGGGCTCAAGCGAGTCTCCTGCCTCCACCTCCCAAGTAGCTGGGACTACAGGCGCCTGCCACAACGCCCAGCCATTTTTTGGTTGCCATCACTGTTGTTTGGTGGGCCCGGGCTTCGAACCTGCCAGCTCAGGTGTACATGGCTGGCGCCTCAGCCCGTTGAGCCACAGGCGCCGAGCCAAGGGGTTGGATTTTTTAAGGCTTGGTCTGCATCCTGGTTGGCACTCAGTCTGCCCAGGTGCATCTGGTTAGCAAGCATTGTACAGAAGCAGAATTTTGCAGTTAGTCATACATCTTTGTTTCAGTACTTTCTCCACCTGGTATTTCTGAAAGGTCAGTCCGGGGACAGTCTGTTTCTCAGGGAGTTAGTCAAGCAAGAAGGCAGTGAGGAGTTTAACTTTCCCATCTATCTTGAGAGTGAACCAGACTTACTCCCTTTTGTTGAGGGCTTACGGCCCAGAAATTTGCTAGGAGTTAACTGGTATTTTTCTGCCTTAGTCTAGGCCTAATAGTATATGTCTCATATAATTAGAACTTTACAACATTTGCTCTCTTGTGTCTGGCTTATTTCATTAAGTATAATGTCTTCCAGATTCATTTATATTGTAGCATGTGTCAGAATTTCCTTTTTTTTTTTTTTTTTTTTTTTTTTTTTTTAGAAACAGGGTCTCTCTTTCTCTCTCATTCAAGCTGGAAGCTGGAGTGCAGGGGTGCCACCATAGCTCATTGCAGCCTTGAACTCCTGGGCTCAAGTGATCTTCCTGCCTCAGCCTCTCAAGTAGCTGAGATATAGGAATGTACCACCACACCTGGCTAATTAAAAAACAATGTTTTTAGAGACAAGATCTTGCTACATTGCCCAGGCTGGTCTCAAACTCTTAGCCTCAAGCAATCCTCCTACCTAACAGATGCATACCACCATACCTAATTAATTTTTACATTTTTGTACAAGTGGGGGTCTCACTGTGTTGCCCAAGCTCTTCTCAAACTCCTGACCTCAAGTGATCCTCCTGCCTTAGCTTCTCTGGTATCTGGGATTACAGACATGAGCCACTGCATCCAGCCAGAATTTTACCTCTTTTAAAGACTGAATAATATTCCATTGTATAGATACTCCATATTTTGTTTATTCATTCATCTATTGATGGACATATGAGTTGTTTTCACCTTTTTGGCTTTTGTGAATAATACTGATATGAATGAACATGGGCATACAGATTCTTGTTCATGTTCTTGCTTTCAATTCTTTTGGGAACCAGACCAATACTGGAATTGCTGGGTCATATAGTTTTTCTATATTTAAGCTTTTGAGGAAACAAGTTTTGTTTTCTCTTTATTTGTTTATTTAGTATTTATTTATTTGGGGGGATAAAGACGAGATCTCATTCTCTTCCCCAAACTGTTTCTTTATTTTATTTTATTTTATTTTATTTATTTATTTATTTATTTTCTTGAGACAGAGTCTTAAGCTGTCACCCTGGGAAGACTGCCATGGTGTCACAGCTCATAACAACCTCAAACTCTTGGGCTTAAGCGATTCTCTTGCCTCAGACTCCCAAGTAGCTGGATCTACAGGGACCCACCACAACGCTTGGCTATTTTTTTTTTCTTCAATTTTTGGCCAGGGCTGGGTTTGAACCCATCACCTCCGGTGTGTGGGGATGGCGCCCTAGTCCTTGAGCCACAGGCACCACCCAACGCCCGGCTATTTTTTGGTTGCAATTGTCATTGTTTAACAGGCTCAGGCCAGGTTCAAAGCCACCAGCCTTGGTGTATGTGGCCGGCACCATAACCACTGTGCTACAGGTGCCGAGCCTGTTTCTTTTTTATTTAATCCATCAAGATATCCACATGGCCTGATAGCTTTTCCTTGTTAACCCAAAGCTGAATGTATTATCCTTGGGAAGGGAAATACCTAGTATTAGTGAGTTGCCATCTTCTTTGTTAAAGCAGAGGCAAAAACTATTAGTTTAATTCCAGCAGATCATTCTGCTTTGGAGAATAGAGGAGAAAAGAAGAATAAAGTTATGCTGACTAAATGGAAATTTAGGACATGAAACAAAAAGCAGAAGCAGATAGACAGAAGACAGGAGTTGAGCGTGGGGCTTCAGCGTGAAGACCTCTCCAGCTCCAGGTTGTTCTGGAGTGGTTCTCAGTAGAGAATTCCTGCCTACTTCTGAACTCCAAGAAGCTTGACCCAAATACATCTCTTCTTGCTTTCTGTGAGACCCCATTTTCCATATTTCTCTCTGAACATCAGAATAAACCCTTAGTATGTGACTACATGTTCCTTACAATCAAATAAACTTATCTAAAACAGAATCTTATTCACTTGGGTCTCACCAAACTGACAGCAACTTCGTTGTCAGTGACATTGACCAACTTGAGCCTTGTGTTGAGCCAGTGATGCAGCATTCATGACAACAGAAGTCTCAATCCAACTAAGGAGCTCCATGCCAAATACAGAAGCCAATGGAATGGTTAGGAAGGAACTGGGGTCCAGTCCCCAGGCTGGGCATGGAGATGATGACACGGGAAAAAGTAGGTACAGCAAATGGGATGTGAGGCCCAGAGTCAAGGGGCAGGTCAGCAGTTGGGACATGTAGTCTCTGGAGGCCCCAAGAAGAAGGGGTAGGGAGGGTACATTGGCTCTGCTCGCCTGATGGAGGAGGGGAGAGGAGTGCCGAAGGGTCCATGATCTGAAGATCTCTGTGCTTCTCCCTGCTCATGTCATAGCTCTTACCAAAGCTCTGTCTTCCCACTATCTCTTTTATCCAGTCAAACCAAATTTCCCTTGGCTCTTCTCTCTCTTGCTTTTTTCATGCCCACCCCCATTTCCCTTATGCCTAGAACAATCTCCCACTTAACATCTGCCTGCCCAGTTCTTTGCCTTCCTTTATGACTCCACCTACCGCTTAGCTTCTCTGATTAAATGAATGTTGAATAATTATACTTCTTTCCCCAAAGCACATCTCTTAAATCCCACTTGTCCCTGGGGTTGCCGTACACAAAGGAGGGTCTCTGACTGCCCAACTTTCATTATGGGAATTCAGTGAGATTGCTAGTTGTAAGCACCATGCCTTGTACGTGATACTGTTCAAGGAACTGCAGCTTTTAATTAATTATGATATATTAAAAATAATAAAATAATAATAGCTCTTAGTGGACAAGGACAGTAGATTCAACAATCCAATCTTCAAATATTTAACTGTAACAGGGGCTAATAGATTTTTCTGTCATGCCAAATTTCCCCTCTAGCCCTACCTGAAATCAGCAGATGTCTGTATCCCTAGCTGTGGCTCATTGGATCAGGGTGGACATCTGCCCAGGAGAGCCAGACTATTGGCCAGCTAGTGACCAGTGGGGACCTGTCTATTAAGACTATGAATTAAGAGCCGGGTATAGTGGCTTATGCCTGTAGTTCCAGCACTTTGGGAGGCTGAGGCAGAATTGCTTGAGGCCAGGAATTTGACACCGGCCTGGGTAACATAGTGAGGCCCCAGCTCTACAAACAATCAGAAATTTGAAAATGAGCTAGGTACCTGTAGTCCCAATTACTTAGGGGGCTGAGGTGGAAGGATTGCTGGAGGCCAGTAGTTTGAGGCTGCAGTGAGCTGTGATTGTGCCGCTGTACTCCAGCCTGGACAATAGAGTCAGACCCTGTATCATAAAAAAAAAAAAAAGTCCAGTTGATGTGGCTCCTGGAACTACTCTGTTTCTTGCTACAGCTTTTCTGGAAGTCTCCATGAGAGCTATGTCCTTATCATGAAAATCATTTTCCAGAGCTTATTGAAGTGACTGGTCTTGAGCTCACATTCCAACTCTGCTACGTTTTTTTTTTTTTTAATTTCAAATTAGTATGAGGGTACAAATTTTTAGGTTATGTTGTTTTCAGTTCTAAGGTAAAATTTAAGTTGTGGTTGAGCCCTTCACTGGGGGGAATGCTGAACATCCTCACATTGTGCACATTAGTTGAGATCTCACCAATCACACTCTCTCCTCTCCTCCCCTCCCCTCTCCTTCCTTTCCCCTCCCCCTTTTCTAGATTACATTTGTGTTTTATCATTTGTGTTGGCATGTAGTTGTTTATATATTGGTTTCATATTAGTATTGAGTATATTGGATATTTTTTTCCATTCTTGTGATACTTTACTAAGAAGAATGTGTTTCAACTCCATCCAGGTAAACATAAAAGATGTAAGGTCTCAAAATATGGAACACTTCACTAATTTGCATGTCATCCTTGCGCAGGGGCCATGCTAATCGTCTCTGTATTGTAATTTTAGTATATGTGCTGTCAAAGGGAGCACCAACTCTGCTACTTCTATGTGCATGAAGAAAGTTATTCAACCTCCCTGAGCCTCACTTTCTCCATCACAAAAGGAACAGTAATGCTTACCTTATGCTATTGTGCTGACATTAAATGAGGTAGTATACCCTCCTTCTAGCACTTATTGAGGGTATACCATTTTCCTTACTTCCTTTCTTTCCTTTCTCTTCCTGAGACATTGGGAATGTCCTGATACTGTTCCTATGTCAGCTAGATTATGAGTTCAACTGCATGCAATGGACACCTCAAATAACAGTGGCTTAAATGAGGTAGAAATTGCCTTCTTTCTGTTATACAGTCTGATGTAGGGCTGGTAAGGTGGCTCTGAGTAATGAATTCATCCAACGACCCAGTTCTGCCCTCTCTCTAAGGTTACCTTCATCTGCAGTGCCTAAAATACATCTAATATTTTAGGAATACTGAAATTCTAGAAAGAAGGCTGAAAGGAGGAAAGGAGAAAAAAAGGCCATGTTCTTCCCTTGATGGGCATGACCTGTCACTGCCATTTGCAGGTCACTGATCAGAACTTCGTCCCATGGTCATACCTGAATGCAGTGGAGGTGGGAAATGTAGTCTTTATTCTGTTGACCATGTTTCCTGTTAAAAAACAAGGATCTGGGGCAGTGCCTGTGGCTCAAGGAGTAGGGTGCCGGACCTATATACTGGAGGTGGCAGGTTCAAACCCAACCCGGGCCAAAAACTGCAAAAAAAACAAAAACAAAAACAAAAACCCAAAACAACAACAACAACAACAACAACAACAACAACAAAAAACAGGGATCTGGACATTGAGAATTCCTGCCACTAGTGCCAATGAAACAGCCTTCTGACCTGGAGCTCAATGAGTAGTCTCTTTTGGAAGGAAATCTTTGGGTTCCCAGGGAAGCTGGGCAGCTACAAACACAGCCCAGCCAGGAAAAAGCTCCCAGAAAAGAATTTATTTGCCCAGGATAGGCAAAAATCACCAGTTTGTGTTTTTCTAGGCAAGAGGCCCAACCAACCTCATATAATTTGGTCTGGTTAGCTTGACAATTAATGGGGCAGCAGGGTAGGGGTGGGGATCTGAAAGTTAGGGTCTCGAGTGTGAACTATTGCTCTGATCAGCACTTAGGCTATGCCCTGTGGGAAAGTGCTAGGTCTCTAGGTGACCTCAAAGGTCAATGATTTCTTAAGATCCACAAAGCCTTTCCTGATCTACCAACTGAAAGAGGGTCACTGTCTCTGAAATGCCATTTTACCTGGAGTAGACATCTGTTGGTTTTCACTATCTGTACTCTTTTCTGGTTTTCTCTTGGTAGAAGCAGGACTCCTATATATTGCTTTGGTTCGGGCTGAACTGTCCTTGTCCATAGGACCCAGGGGTTTGGTCCAGGAGCCAGTCCTAGATAATCCAAGCACTGTTTCCCCATGGCTGTGTTCAGGAGTGGACAGGTGAGTCAAGTTGGTCCAATAAAGAGTCTTTAGCTAAAATTATTTAAAAAGTGGTGCTCTTTTTGAGATAGTATTACTAAACTGGTAGGATATACTTCTAAAGCTGTTGGTGGCCATCTTTCCAGAGGGAAATGAAGTCACCTCAAAGAAATGATGGAAAGATTTCTGATGGCATCATTTGAACATTTTTTTTTTTTTTGGCAGAGTCTCACTATATCACCTTAGGTAGAGTGCCGTGGTGTCACAGCTCACAACAACCTCAAACTCTTGGGCTTAAGCAATTCTCTTCCCTCAGCCTCCCAAGTAGCTGGGAATACATTATTTGAATATCTTGATCAAGTCATTCCTGGAGGCTTAGGCTAGGGTCAGGAGCCAATAGCATCCCTTTTTTGCTTAAGCCAATTTTCATTCCTATCACTTTCGATCAAAAGCTCTTGACTAATTCAGTGTCTATGTGTCTCTTCATAATATGGCTTCTCACTTTGTATCTGAAAGTACAGTTATTTCTGAACACATCCTATGTCTCCTGCTCAACTATGAGATCTTGAAACAGAATTCCTCTTAGGTCCAAGGTAAAATTCAGATATTTGGGGAATGCTTGGTGAATGAATGGATGGATTGATGGGGGTGGATCAATAGATTGTTGAATAATGGAAATAAGGAAGACAATACATGTCCTGCCTGAATATCAAGCACCCACTAGCAGCCTCTGCTTCTCTAGGCCTTTCTAAGAACCCTTTCCTCCTACTATGTTTGTTCATTCAGGCAACAAATATTTACTGAGTGCTACAATGTGCAAAGCTCTGTGCTAGGGAAATATAGGGTAATGGCGAAGGGCTCATGTTCTGGTGTCATATGGACCTGGATTTGAACCCCAGCTCTGCTCCTTACTCTTGCTGTGGCCTTGGAGAAGTTGCTTAACATCTCTGAACTTTGATTTCTGCATCTGTAAAATAAGCATTAGCAGCATTTTCTCCATAGGGTAGCCATGAGAATAACTGAAAACATGGTGCTGTCTCCTAATAATAATTATTATAACTAAAATCAACACTTACTATGTGCCCTTTACAAGTGTTAGCTGTTGTTATGCTTTTTGCCTTCCAATTTAACTAGCAAGATAGGTAGGCAGATAGAGAGGTAGATAGACAAATAGGGAGAGAGAGAGAGAAAAAAGATCAAACAGTAAGAATAATTTAAATCTGTTTTTCCCCTTTCTCTCTGATAATTTGTGAAAAACACACTTGTCTACACCAGTGGTTCTCAACTAGGGGTGATTGTGTGTCCCTGAGGACATCTGGCAGTCTGGAGACATTTTTAGTTGTTATGACTATGAGAGTGCTACTAGTATCTAATGGCCGGGGATGTTGCTAATACACAGGACAATCCCCAGACAAAGAAATGTCTGGTCCAAAGTGTGCCAGGGCTGAGAAATACTGGTCTATAATGTGTTGATATCTCTGAAATCAAGGGCCACAGGCCAACATACAGTGTCTTAATAGGTGCTTAATGAAATGTTTGATAATCACCTGAATGAATGAACAAAGGAATCATTGAAAGAATGAATCATCGAGTGAATGATTATCTATTTTACTTGGCTGAGCACCTGGCACAGGGCTGTGTTGGAACAGCTGTTCAGTAAGTGGTTAATGACAGGTTCCTGTAAATGTCCCACTCAAGGGGCAAGAGCCCATTAGGATTAGAGACGGGAGTGGGGTAGAGGCAAGACTCAGCTTCATCATGCCGTTTCTCAGTCATTTATACAGCAAATATGAATTGAGTGCCAAGGACTTCTTTAGGGGACATGGAAGTTAACAAAGTAGACTCAAATCCCTACTCTGTCACCCTGTCAGAACTTCTATCTAAAGAAGGAGGATGAACAATGTGTACATAAGTCAGCTATGTCATATATGAGAAGGCGGTGTGTGCTAGGAGGAAAAATCAAGCAGGGAAGGAAGATAAGGCATGTTTGGGATTAAACTTTTCTTTTCTTTTCTTTTCTTTTTTTTTTTTTTTGAGACAGTCTCACTTTGTCACCCTGGGTAGAGTGCTGTGGCGTCGCAGCTCACAGTAGCCGCAAACTTTTGAGCTCAAGTGATCCTCTTGCCTCAGCATCTCAAGTAGCTAGGACTACAGGCACCCACCACAATGTCCAGCTATGTTTTTTTTTAGAGACAGGGTCTCGCTCTTGCTCAGCCACCTGCTTCAGCCTCCCAAAGTGCTAGGATTACAGGTGTGAGCCACCACTCCTGGTCTGGGATTAAACTTTTCAATCGAGGTAAAATTCATTTCACATGAAATTAATTCCTTTAACATGAACAATTTAGTGGTGTTAAATCTAGTACATTCGCAAAACTTTGCAACCACCTCTAAATCCAGAGCATTTCCATCACCTCCAAAAGAGATGCCATACCCATTAAGTAGTCTCTCTCCACACCCTCCTTCCACGGCCTCTGGTAACCACCTCTTTCTATGCAGATTTGTATATTGTGGGTATTTCATATGAATAGAACCAGACACTACGTGGCCTTTTGGGACCAGCTTCTTTCACTCAGAATAATGTTTTCAGGGCTGATCCACATCGTTGCACACACCATTCTTTTTCTTTTCTTTTTTTTTTTGAGACACAATCTTACTGTGTCGCCCTTGGTAGAGTGCTGTAGCATCACAGCTCACAGCAACCTCAAACTCTTGGACTTAAGCAGTTCTCTTGCCTCAGCCTCCCAAGTAGCTGGGACTACAGGCACCTGCCACAACACCTGGCTATGTTTTTTGTTGTTGTTGTGGTTGTTGTTTTAACCGGCCTGGGCCGGGTTTGAACCCACCAGCCTCAGTGTTTGTGGTGGGCACCATAACCACTGTGCTAAGGGCACTGAGCCTATCCACAATTCTTTTTTATGGCTGAATTGTATGGATATGCTACATTTTGTTAATCTCTTCATTCGTGTAGGGACATTTGGTTTGTTTCTACCTTTGGCTATTATGAATAGGGCTGCTATGAACATTTGGGTTACAAGTATTTTTCTGAGTCCCTATTTTCAGTTCTTTTGGGCAAAAACTTGAGAGAGTGGAGCTGCTGGGTCACATGGTAATTCTATGTTTAACTTTTTGAGAAATGGCCAAACTGTCTTCCACAGGACCTGCACCATTGAACATTACTGTCAGTGATGTACAAGATTCTGATTTCTCTAAATCCTTTCCAACACTTGCGGTTTTCTATTTTTTAAATAATAGTCATCGTAGTGGGATGAAGTAGTATCTTATGTGGTTTTGATGTGCATTTCCTTAATGCACACCATTGGGTACTGAGCATCTTTTCATGTGCTCATTGACCGTTTCTGGATCTCCTTAGAGAAATGTTGAGTTAAGTCCTTTGCCCACTTTTGAATTGGGTTGTCTTTTGCCATTTAGTTGTAAATGTGGGTATTGAACTTTTAAATAGGGTGGTCATAAAAGCCCTCCCTAAGATGATGACTTACTTTTCTTTTTTTTTGAGAGTCTCACTTTGTTGCCCTTGGTAGAGTGCTGTGGCATCATAGCTCACAGCAACCTCAAATTTGGGCTCAAGTGATTCTCTTGCCTCAGCCTCCCAAGTAGCTGGGACTACTGCTGCCCACCACAATACCCGGCTATTTTTAGAGATGAGATATCACTCTTGCTCAGGCTGGTCTTAAACTCCTGAGCTCAAGCAATCCACAGGCCTCAGCCTCCCAGAGTATTAGGACTACAGGTGTGAGCCACCGCACCTAGCCCCTATTTATTTATTTATTTTGAGACAGAGTCTCACTCTGTCACCCTCAGTAGAGTATGTGGCATCGCAGCTCACAGCAACCTCAAACTCTTGGGCTTAAGCGATTCTCTTGCCTAAGCCTCCCAAGTAGTTGGTACTATAGGTGCCCACCACAACGCCTGGCTATTTTTTTGTTGTAGTTGTCTTTGTTGTTTAGCAGGCCCAGGCTGTGTTTGAACCTGCCACCTCTGGTATCTGTGGCTGGTGCCCTAGCCACTGAGCTACAGGTACCAAGCCCCTATTTATGTTTTTGAAAGCATATTTACTTAGGTTTTGGCACTAAGCAAGGAGATTCAAGTCTGAATCAAGTTTTCACCAAGTGAACTTGGACAAATTACTTTTTTTTTTTTTTTTTTGAGACAGAGCCTCAAGCTGTCACCCCAGATAGAATGCCGTGGCATCACAGCTCACAGCAACCTCCAATTCCTGGGCTCAAGCAAGTCTCTTGCCTCCGCCTCCCAAGTAGCTGGGACTACAGGCGCCCACCACAACGCCCGGCCATTTTTTTGGTTGCAGCTGTCACTGTTGTTTGGCGGGCCCGGGCTGGATTCAAACCCACCAGCTCAAGTGTACATGACTGGCGCCTTAGCCCATTGAGCCACAGGCGCCGAGCCTTGGACAAATTTCTTAACCTCTTTGAATTCAGTTTTCTCATCTGCACCTCAACATTGTGGACAGAATTCAAGATCACACGTGTGTCAATAGGAGGATTAACAGAGATAATGTTGTGAATGTCACCAGCACATGGCAGGTAAGTGCTCAAATGATCTTCCCTCCACTATTGCTTCATCATGAAACTGCCTAGCACATACCATTTTGGGCAATGGATAACACAGGATTATTTTAAATCAATCTGCAACTCAACTTGCCATGATGTTTTGATTTGTTTTGTTTTTTGGTGGCAAATAACTGTAGGCTTTTGAGTCTCGAGCGAGTATTCATATCCATACTGGCTGTTGGACCTCTGGCAAGTGTCTTAACCTCTCTGAGGTTTTGTTTCCTGGCCTACTTTACAAAGTAGTTGTAAGGCTCCAAGATAATTTTTGTAAAGCACTAGCATGCAAGAGGACTTTGCACCTTATAGGGCAACTGGTAGTGACCCTGGAATGAAGAAAAGGACAAGAAGCCCAAACAATTTGAGTGGCAAGAGAAGAGCAAGAAAGAAACGCCAATCAAGCTTTTTAACAGGAAAGCCCGGGAAAGGCTGGTGAGAGTGAAACCATAATTAATGAGTTTCCAGCCCTCTCTAGAAAGAGCAAAGAATCAGGAATCACATATTCAAGACTTCGCTCTGTCCATGCCTTTGAGCAAATCCCTTCCCCTCTCTGCACCTCAGTTTCCCAGAAACCCCTTTTCTGAAACCATCTGTAGTACAGCTGCAGACCAGCAGAGGGCAGTGATGCACCAACATTTACTATGGAGCCTGGCAAGAAAATTGTTAAATCACAGTGGCCTATGCCACTCTTTTTCAAAGAGCATTATTCTAACCTCAGCACATCGTCAGAACATGGTTTTGCAACAAGGTGCAGATGAAGAAATAGATCCTTAGAAGCATAAGAAATTTAAGGCCACCTATAAACAATCAACTGATAATTTTGATTACATCACATTCTATTTTTTTTTTTTTTCAAAAGAGTCTTACTCTGTTGCTTGGAGTAGAGTGCAGTGGCATCATCATAGCTCAGTGCAATCTCAAATCCTGAGCTCAAGTGATCCTCCTGCCTCAGCCTCCCAAGTAGCTGAGACTACAGGTGCCTGCTAATTTTTCTAATTTTTTGTAGAGATGCGGTCTTGCTCTTGCTCAGGCTAGTCTTGAACTCTCAAACTCCTGAGCTGAAGCTATCCTCCCCCCTTAGCCTTCCAGAGGGCTAGGGTTACAGGTGTGAGCAACTGTGCCCAGCCACATCCTACATTTAGACTATTTGAATGGTATGAACACATTGCTGTATGGCTGGAGTGCATAGCATTGAGAATCTAGGCTTCTAGAGTTTATATCATTTGGCTTAGCATTTTCTTTTTTCGTTTTTTTTTTTTTTTTTTGAGACAGAGTCTCACTATGTCACCCTCAGTAGGGTGCCATGGCATCACAGCTCACAGCAACCTCAAACTCTTGGGCTTAAGCGAGTCTCTTGCCTCAGCCTCCCAAGTAGCTGGGACTATAGGCACCGGCCACAATGCCTGGCTATGTTTTTGTTGCAGTTGTCATTGTTGTTTAGTTGGCCCAGGCTGGATTCAAACCCGCCACCCTTGGTGTATGTGGCTGGTGCCATAACCACTGTGCTACAGATGCTGAGCCAGGCTTAGCATTTTCTTTCTTTCTTTCTTTCTTTTTTTTTTGAGACAGAGCCTCAAGCTATCGCCCTGGGCAGAGTGCCATGGCATCACAGCTCACAGCAACCTCTAGCTCCTGGGCTTAAGCAATTCTCTTGCCTTGGCCTCCTAAGTAGCTGGGACTACAGGCGCCCACCACAACACCAGGCTATTTTTGGGGTATAGTTGTCATTGTTGTTTGATAGGCCGGGGCTGGTTTCGAACCCACCAGCTCTGGTATATGTGGCTGGCCCCATAGCCACTTGAGCTACAGGCGCTGAGCCAGCATTTTCTTAATAAGCTCCACCTCAGAGGCTGTTTGGTGGACTCCCAGAAATACTGGCTTAAAAACCACAGAACTTGGTGTTTTGCAGCAGTTTTGATGTGATGATAGGTAGTGAGTTCTAGTCCAAATGTTTCTTCTTGTTTTGCAAAAGGAATTAATCCCCTTCTCTGTCTGTAGCATCTGTACCAGTTATTAGCAATTCCTTAGGGAATTGGAATAGCTTTCGATCAATAGTGGTTTTTGAAAGGGACCATCAAATGAAATGCCTGTCCCCAACTCCAAATTCTGATATGCATAAGCCCAGTCACCCAGACAATAGCTGTTTTTGGTGACCTTAAAAAAAAAATCAGTGTATGCAATGTCTTCAATAGATGCCTGAGTTGGATTAGATGTTGTAACAGAAACTAAATTACTTTAACACTTAAACAAAGGACAATTTTTTTTTGAGACACAGTGTCAAGCCTTTGCCCTGGATAGAGTGCCCCAACGTCACAGCTCACAGCAACCTCCAACTCTTGGGCTTAAGAGATTCTCTTGCCTCAGCCTCCCAAGTAGTTGGAACTACAGGCACCTGCCACAACGCCTGGCTATTTTTTGGTTGTAGTTGTCATTGTCATTTGGCAGGCCCATGCTGGATTTGAACCTGTCAACTCTGGTGTATGTGGCTGGTGCCGCTTGAGCTATAGGCGCCAAGGCAACAAAGGACAATTTTACTTCCCATTGACTAATGCCACAACTCAATGTCAACAGATTCTCTTGGCTCGGTGCCTGTGGCTCAATGGGCTAAGGCACCAGCCACGTACACCTGAGCTGGCGGGTTCGAATCCAGCCCGGGCCCGCCAAACAACAATGACGGCTGCAACCAAAAAATGGCCAGGCGTTGTGGCGGGTGCCTGTAGTCCCAGCTACCTGGGAGGCTGAGGCAAGAGACTCGCTTGAGCCCAGGAATTGGAGGTTGCTGTGAGCTGTCATGCCACAGCACTCTATCCAGGGTGACAGCTTGAGGCTCTGTCTCAAAAAAAAAAAAAAAAAAAAA
>CAUYRH010027494.1:0-29380 GCA_963574655.1 Perodicticus potto | reverse complement strand
CTCAAAGAACTGAAACTAGACCTCGCATTTGATCCTGCAATCCCATTACTGGGCATCCACCCAGAAGGAAAAAATACTTTTATCATAAAGACACTTGCACTAGACTGTTTATTGCAGCTCAATTTACAATCGCCAAAATGTGGAAACAGCTTAAATGCCCCCCAACCCAGGAAGTGATTAAGAACCTGTGGTATATGTACACCATGGAATACTAAAAAAATGGAGACTTTACAGCCTTTGTATTAACCTGGATGGAAGTGGAACACATTATTCTTACTAAAGCATCACAAGAATGGGGAAGCATGAATCCTATGTATTCAATTTTGATATGAGGACAATTAATAACACAGTGGGGGTGTGGGAAGGGGACAGCAGAGACAGAATGAGGGAGGGGTGAGAGAAAGGAAGAGGAAAGAGTGAGAAGGAGGGAGAGGGTGGGGTCTTGGTGTGTGACACATCTTTTGGGGACAAGACACAATTGTAAGAGGGCCTTAACCTAACAAATGCAATCAGTGTAACCTGGTTTCTTGCACCCTCAATGAATCCCCAACAATAAAAAAAAAAAATCTCACATGTTTTTATTATATACATATCCAAAATGCATATATTTATTTTTCAAAATATTTTCTGACATTTTTACTTGCAGCAATTATATAAAATAAAACAGTTTAATTTCATATTTATGAAAAACAGTACAATTATACTATTAAAATTATGTTAAGTACATAACATTATATATAATAAAAACGTAAATATGTTCAGTTATTAAAATTTAATACTCAAGTGGGTATAAAGGAAATAAAACCACAAAAAAGTATTAAGATGAGGACATTTAAATGTTGAACAATATATGTTTTCTGGGATCAAGCTTGCTTGGGAAAACACAGATTTCGTACCTGACCTCTTGATAGAGAAAACCACTAAGAAGATACAGATAAACATGCAAAAATATATGATGAAAAATTTAAAGCAATATGGAAAATGAGACCAAAATCTATTTCAGTGAATGAGACAATTTTATGTACATTAAACAGCTATCTTCTGAAATAGAAATATATTCTTTTTTGAGAAATGTGTTTTCAGAAATTTTGTTTCAAAATAATGTATTTTAAAAAAATTAATATCAGAATGATAAAAATTGTTGTGGATTAATAATATAAATAAAATTATAATGGATGCAAAAAAATATGTAAATTGAGACAATATAAAGTTGAAACATGGGGGATAGAGTTAGAGCATAGAGTCATTTTTTAGTTTTTTCTTTGTTTCTTTCTATTCTTTTCTTTATGACCTAAGATGAGTAGTCTTTTCTTTCAAACACCTTGTTATAAAAGGTTTTTCATAAGCCTTATGATATCCACAGTGCAAAACTCTATCAGACATCCACTAAAAAGAAATTAATTAAAGAATACTACAGATAAAATAACTACAAAGGAAGACAGTAAGAAAGGGAAGAGGTATTAAAAAAAACAGAATATAAGCTACAAAATGTCAGTTGTAAGTCCTTTAATATCTATAATAACACAATATAAATGGACTATATTCTCTAATTAAAAGACATAGAGTGGTTGAATGGATAAAGAACAAGACCCAACTATATGCTGCCTGCAAGAAACCCATGCCATCTATAAAGATACACAAAGACTGAAATTAAAGAAATGTAAGAATATATCCTGTGCAAATGGAAACCAACAAGACCAAGAGTAGATATATCAGATAAGACAGACTCATACTTAAAGACTGTAAAAACAGACAAAAGAAGTTCACTATATAATGATAAGTTCAGTAAGAGGAAAGAGAATATAACAATTTTACATAAAGAGCACACAATTAGATAAATCAAACATTAATAGATCTAACAGGAAAGACAGACTACAATATAATAATAGTGGGGACTTCCACACCTGACTCTCATTAATTGACCGATCTTTCAGGCAGAAAGTCAACCAATCCTGTAGTTAAAATACATACTATGCAAAATAGGCCTAACTGACATTTACAGAATATTTAACCCAACTGCCATAGAATATGTATTCTTCTCATCACCAAATAGAACATTCATGAGAATAAACCATATTTTAGGCCACAAAACAAGTTTCAGCAAATTCAAAAAAGTGGAAGGCATATCAAGTATCTGTACTGAGTACAATAAGACAAAACTAGGAATCAGTAACAAAAGAAGCCATAGAAACTACACAAACCCATGAAAATAAAGCAACCTGCTCCTGAATAAACGAAGAGTAAATTAAGAAATTAAAAAGAACATTTAAAAATTTCTTGAAACAAATGAATACAAAAATAACACACACCAAAATCTAAGGGATACAGCAAAAGCACTACTAAGAGTGAAATTTATAGCAACAAATGAGTAAATCAAAAAAGTAGACAGACTTCAAATAATCTAATGACATGCTTCAAGGAATTAGAAAAGTAAAAATGAACCAAACCCCAAATTGGTAGAAGGAAGGAAATAATACACATCAGAACAGAATTAAATGAAATTGAAATTAGCATTAAAAATATAGATCAATGAAACAAGTAGGATTATTGAAAATACAAATAAAATTGACAAAACTAGACTAAGAAAAAACAAAGAAAAAAGATTCAAATAAAATCAGAAAGGAAAAAGCGACATTGAAAATCAGATCATAGAAATACAAAGAATCATTAAAGACTATTTTGAACAACCATATACTGACACGTTGGAAAACCTAAAAGTAACAGATATACTTCTGGACACATACAACCTATAAAAATTGAACAATGAAGAAATAAAAAATCTAAGAAAAACCATAATAAGTAATGATATTGAAGCCATAATAAAAAGTCTCCCATCAAAGAAAAGCCCAGGCTTCACTGTTGAATTCTATCAAACATTTAAAGAAGGCCAAATACCAATTCCACTCAAACACGTCCGAAAATTCAAGAGGAGGAAATATTTCCAAACTTATTCTTTTCAGGTTAATATAAGAGTAGAAATGTTTAGGTTATATTGTTTTCATTTCTACGGTAAAGTTCAAGTTGTAGCTGCAAATTCATTCTTTATGATGCCAGTATTATCACCCTAATACTAAAACCAGACAAGGACACAACAGATACAAATGTACACAAACAAAGGGCCCATATCACTAGTGAACACAGATGTAAAATGTTCAACAAAGTACTACCAAACCGAATTCTGCAACACATTAAAAAGCTCATTCACCCTGATAAAGCATGATGCATCCCAGAGATGCTAGGATAGTTGAAATCAATGATATGTGATGCATATCATTAACAGAACCAAGACCAAAAACCGTATGATCATTTAAATACATGCTGAAAAAGCATTGAATAAAATCCAGCATCTCTTTATTATCACAAAACCCTCACCAAACTAGGTATGGAAGGAACAAGCTTAAAATAATAAAGGCTGCATATAAAAGTTCCACAGCCACCATCATACTGAACAGGGAAAAATGGAAAACTTTTCCTCTAAGACCTGGAACAAGACAGAGGTGCTGCTTTCACCACTTTTATTCAACATACTGATCAAAGTCCTCATCAGAGCAAAACTACATTTAAAAAAAGAATAAAAGACATTTAAATTGCAAAAGAAGAAGTCTAATTAACCTTGTTCTTTTTGTTGTAGTGGAATCAGTATTATTATTATTTTTGTTTTTTGAGACAGAATCTCAATTTGTCACTGTTGGTAGAGCATCATGGAGTCATAGTTCACAGCAACCTCAAACTCTTGGGCTTAAGTGATCCTCTTGCCTCAGCCTCCCAAGTAGTTGAGAATAAAGGCGCTTACCACAATGCAGGGGTCTCGCTCTTGCTCAAGCTGGCCTCAAACTGCTGAGCTCAAGCAATTCACCCACTGTGGCCTCTCAGAGTGCTAGGATTACAGGTGTGAGCCACTGAGCCCAGCCTGGAGTCAGTATTTTTTTTTAAAAAGACAAATTAAGTTCTCTTCACAAACAGCATGATCTTATATTTAGATAAACCTAAATACTCCACCATAAAACTCTTAGAAATGATCAATAAATTCAGTGAAGTTACAGGATATATACTAAAAAAAAAAAAAAAAAAAAAAATCAGTAGCATTTTTATACACCAACATCAAAAAATACAAAAAGGAAATCAAGAAAGCAATCTCATTTATAATAGCTATATAGAAAAACAAAACATTTCTAGAAATTAATTTAACTAAACAGTGAAAGATCTATATAGGAAAACAGTAAAACACTGATGAAAGAAATTAAAGAGGACAACAAAAATGGGTGCATCTTAGTAGGGTACTGGTGAAACTTATTAATTGTAGAGTATCAATGTCTTTATATAGTGAATAAGAAAATGCTATGAGGGCTATCTCTCACAATACGACCAAAATGTTTCTGATTGTATATGAAGCACATTCTGCCCTATGATTGCGCCAATGTACACAATTATGATTTAATAAAATTATTTAAAAAAAAAAAAAGGGAAGATTTTCCATGCTCATGGATTAGAAAGTAATATTATTAAAATGTCAAAACTACCAGGGATGACTTACAGATTCAATCTAATCCCTGTCAAAATACCAATGATATTCATCACAGAAATGGAAATAAAACCCTAAAGTTTATATGGAACCACAAATATCCAAAGCAATACTGAGCAAAAAGAACAAAGCTGAAGGTATCACATTATCTGACATCAAAATCTATTACAAAATTATAGTAATAAAAACTCTGGTACTGTCATAAAAACAGACACATAGACTATTAGAACAGAACATAGAACCAATATGTAAATCCATGCATTTACAGCCAGCTCATTTTTGACAAAGATGCAAAGAAATAAAACATGGAAAGGACAGTCTCCTCAATAAATGGTGCTGGAAAAAATGGATAACCATAAGCAGAAGAATGAAACCAGACCCCTCGCTCTTACCCCATACAAAAATCAAACAAAATGGGCTGAAGACTTAAGTCTAAGACCTGAAACTTGCCTTCGAAAGCACAAGCAATCAGTGAAAAAAATGGATAAGTGATTATCAAGCTGAAAAGCCTCTGCACAGCAAAGAAAACAATCAAAAAGTGAATGGGAGAAAACTTCTGCAAACTATCCATTTGATAAAGGATTAATGACCAGCATATAAAAGGAGATGAAACAACTAAGAAAAAACATGCGATTAAAAAATGGTCAAATATGGGCAGTGCAAAGGAAATGGTCAAATATGGGCAGTTCAAACCCAGCCCAGGCCAAAACCCACAAAAACAAACAAACAAACAAAAACGGTCAAATAATCTGGACAGACATTTCTCAGAAAAGCACATAGAAATGGGCCAAAAGTATATGAAAAACACGTTCAACATCACTGATCATCAGAGAAGTACAAATCAAAACCATAATGAGATATCATCCTACTCCAGTTAAAATGCCTTTTATCAAAAAGACAAGGAATAATGGATGTGGGTGAAAATGTAGAGAAAGGGAAACCCTAGTACATTGTAGATGAGAATGCAAATTAGCACAACCACTATTTAGAATAGTATTTTCTTCAATAATAATAGAACTAATAGTTTTTTCTTCAAAAAACTTAAAATAGAGGCTCGGGGCCCACAGCTCAGTGAGTAGGGCACCAGCCACATACTGGCTGGCGTGTTCGAGCCTGGCCAGGGCCTGCTAAACAAAAATGATAACTGCAACCAAAAATAGCTGGGGGGCATTGTGGCGGGTGCCTGTAGTCCCAGTTACTCAGGAGGCGAGGCAAGAGAATCACTATGCCCAAGAGTTCGAGGTTGCTGTGAGCTGTGACGCTATTGCACTCTATTGAGGGCAACATAGTGAGACTCTGTATCAAAAAATGATAATGATAGTAAAATAAAATAGAACCTCTCCTGTGATCCAGCGATTACATTACTTGGTATATATCCAAAAGAAGGGAAGTCACTACACAGAAGAGATATCTGCACTCCCACATTTATTGCAGCATTTTCCGTAACAGCCAATGAACAGAATCACCGTAAGTACCCTTCACTGGATGAATGAAGAAAGCGAATGTGGTGTATATACAAGATGGAATATATTCGGCCATAAAAAGAGTGAAATCTTGTCATTTGCAACAACATGGATGTAAGTGGAGGTCATTATGTTAAGTGAAGTAAATCAAGCACAGAAAGACAAATATTGCACATTCTCACTCATATTTTAGAGCTAAAATAGTAGATCCCACAAAGATAGAGAGTAGATGTGTAATCATCAGAGGCCTGGAGGGGTGGCAAGAGGGATGGGGCGGTGAGATGAAGAGAGATTGGTTAATGGGCACAAATACACAGTTAGAAGAAGTAAGATCTAGCATTCGACAGGTTAACGGAGTGACTACAGGTAAAAATAATCTGTTGTACATTTCAAAATAGCTAACAGAGAATAAATAAAATCTTCTACGCATGTAAAATGGATATCCCAATTGTCCTGACTTTATCTTTATTCATTACATGAATAAAGCAAAATATGGCATGTACCCTGTAAGCATGTACATCTGTTATGTATTAATTTAAAAAATAAAATAAATTGCAACTTTAAATAATGCTACTAAAAGCACTCATTTTCAACAAAGCTAAAAAAGCTCGTGTTCAATATTTCACAAGTAACATTAATGTTCTTCAGACTTCTTACTTAAAAAAGTACTTTGAACTACTAAAATTAAAAAACTCAATACAATCAATAAGACAGTGGTAAAAAAACTGCACTAAAAATTTTCTTAGAAATTTTGGTATGTGGCAAAAAAGAATGTTACCAATTCGTAAGGCTACCAAGTGATGAATTTTGAAACTGGCTAATGACAGGCAGTTGTAACAACTTATGGAACAAAGAAAGGTTAGAAAAAGATTAAATATTGCAATTTAATAAATGCATAGATATTGCTAGTATAGTAATTCCTTCAATATAGGTGTGATATGAAGATAATATGACAAAACATTTTCCTTATTTCAGTTTCATTACTGATCAACACAACTAATTCTAAGCTAAGTAAAAATGCAAATAAGGTAGTTACCCAGATTAAGGAATTTATGTCACATCAACACACCACTTCATCCAAAAAATCTTGCTGCAAAAAGTTGCATAGACTAAACCACGTGCTTAGTGACACAGTACACATTATTAATTATATAGGGTAATATGTTAAATTTTAGATTACATTCTTTAATATGTGATAATATGGTTGCTGTAAATTAGCAATCATTATTGCATGCTGAAAATGGTTAATGAGGGGAAAAGTAATGTTGAGAATGTTTAAACTCTATAGCAAACCCTTGGTGTTTTTCTAAGATAAGAACTAGTTTGCTCCCAACACTTTAAGGATATTTGAACAGGTTTAACTAAAAATTAAAGTGGGCCAGGTGTGGTGGCTCATGCCTGTAATCCTAGCATTCTGAGAGGCCAACGTGATAGATCACCTGACCTCAGGAGTTTGAGACCAGACTGAGTAAAAGTGAGATCCCACCTCTACTAAAAATGGAAAAACTAGCCAGGCATTATGGCAGGTGCCTATAGTCCCAGTTACTGGGGAGGCTGAGGCAAGAGGATCACTTGAGCCCAAGAATTTGAGGTCGTTGTAAGCCTATGACGCCACAGCACTGTACCAGGGTAACAAGAGTCAGACTATCTCAAAAAAAAAAAAAAAAAAAGTGAATACAAAAATCACAATTCATAAAAAAAAAGTGGTTAAAAACTCTCAGACTTTCAGATATTTAGAGTTACAACTGAGAAATGTCATAGGTCACATCTTGCCTACCTTCACATCACTGATACTCAGCGCATCTCAGTGAGTCCCCATTGAGCTCCACAACACACAAAAACCTGCTTACCATGCTCTTGGATGCCACAGCAAGATAGAAAGCTTTGAAAGTTTCAAAATATGCACTTATCTTAGCAGATAAACATGCTATGTAAACAAAATTTCTGAAGAGTGGAGGAGGCATCGGTAAGAACATTTAAGTTGGTTACAGACATTTTGGGATTGTATGGAAAGTTAAGCATCCTTAATTCTAAGATACACTATTATTTTACCAGTTTAAAAAAAAACGCTGTCAAATGAACAGATTATAATATGATGTGGACTTATTATAACACACATTTTAAGATTAAATAAGCTCTAATGTGAGAAGAAACAGTACTCCTTAGAATGAATGAAATATAACCTTTAAAGTTTTTATAATTTCTATAAGGGATATAAAATAAGTATAACTATAAATAAATCGTGTAAGAAATTATAATGGATAATATATAAACTGAAGGAACATTATGCTAATACATTTTCTTCTAAGAGGATAAAACAGTATTATTATAGAAATAAGGTAACATCAGATTCATACTCCTTACATTTTCAGCGTTTTCTGAGAACATTTATCATTTGGGGGCCACCCAGTTTATACTTATACTTTGTACTGATACTCGGTTTGCTTTGGAAAATCATTCCTCTCCTTTCTACCATATGGCTTGCACTAGTCCTGACTGGTCTGAATGTACCAGCATATCCCACAGTGATTCTGTCAGGGAAGAAGGTAAAACTCAGTCAGAATGTGAAATGCTAGGAGATACTGGCTTGAGCTTTTGCAAAACAGAAAGTTTCCCTTTCCTTTAAAACAGCGGTTCTCAACCTGTGGGTCACGACCCACAGGAACTGTATTACAGGTTCGCAGCATTAGGAAGGTTGATAACCACTGCTCTAAGGAGTAACTGGAAGAGACTATTTTTCTATGTCCTACATGATGCAGGGAGTACGAGGGTGGGAATGGTAGAATCACAGTAGCCATTTTGCTGCCACTGTTAAGATAAGAAAGACCATAAAGGCAAGGGGCCAGAGATTTCACACTTGTTCTGACAAGAACATAACTCTGCAGAATATGTTTGCCAGAGAATATGTATTGTAGCTTCTGTTTTCTCATGACAGGTAGATTGGATTTTCACATTCCCTGTGGTCATAAGAACCACATCTCCCCCAGTGTCTTATCTGAGTAAACAGATGTCTTCACCTCATCACTTCTACAGCAAATAGTTCAATAAGTAAGCCTTTTGGCCGTGGATCTAAGGTCACATTCCCTAAACTGGTTATTTAATATAAATTTATAACTAACACCCATAGTAAAAAGTTCACTCAGGTACAGCCAACTGATTTTTGGCAAAGACACCAAGAACATGCATTAAAGAAAGAATACCCTCTTCAATAAATGGTGCTGGGAAAACTAGATAATCCATATGGATATCCAAACTAGACCCCTACCTGTTACCATTTAACAAAATCAACTGAAAATGAATTAAAGACTTAGACATGAGACTACAAACTATACAACTACCAGAAGAAAATGTACAGGGGAAATTCTTCAGTACATTGGTCTAGGCCCGTATTTTTCAACCTTTTTAATCTCACAGCACACTTGGAACCTATAGTTAAACTTCCACGGCACACTTAAATTATGTTGATCAAAAGAGTAAATAATAGAATATAATTTCTGTGCTTTGAACTTTTAAAAAAATAATTTAATTAATGGTCTTTGAAAGTTTTCACAGCACACTTAAGATCCACTTGTTGCATACCAGTGTGCTATGGCACACCGGTTGAAAATCACTGATTTAGGCAATGATTTTATGGTAAAGACTTCAAAAAAATTAGAAACAAAAAACAATAATAGACAAAGACACTACAGGAAACGAAAAGCTTCTGCACAGCAAAGAAAATACAACAAAATGAAAAGAGAACCCACAATAGGAGAAAGTATTTGCAAACTATTCCTCCAATAAGAGATTAAAATCTAGAATATAACAAGAACTCTCACAGCTCAACAGCAATAAATAAACAAATAAACAAATAAATAAATACATAAAGGCCAGAGGTTCTAAATATGAGGTCTGACAATTAAGTTCATGAGCTCATCCTAGAAAAAAATGCTACATATGTCACTGCTGAGTATCACCATGGTTACCTCCAAAGTACTCCCCTTGGGAAGCTATGCACCAACACCAGGGCCTACTCCAAGTCTTCAAAGCAATTTTGGCACTCTCTGGAATGACCATCAAAGCTGTCGTCATATTACCCTTTTTGTCCTGAATCTCATCAAAATATCTTCCTTTTAATATTTCCTTTATGTTTGGGTAAAGAAAAAAGTCATTGGGTGCCAGATTAAGTATAGAGGGTATTTACTGGCTAAAACTCCTTCATAGATAGTGCTGTGTGAGCTGGTTCATTTTTGCAATGCAAGAGCCATGAGTTGCTGATCAAGATTTTCCTGTTTCTCTATCAATGTTTACGTGGTCTGCTGTGGTTCTCACAGTCAACCATTTTGACACACAATTCGACCAGTTTTTGCAACGTTTTCATCAGTTCTGCTTGTTACTGGCTCCCCTGACCTCTGTTCATCAGTGTCACTTTCTCTCCCCTCAGAAAAATGTTTAATCCGTTTTCACACTGCTATTTTTTTCATGGCATTACCCCCACTAATATGTCCCTGATTTCACTTCTACTATTGCCAACATTACCAAGAAATTTACAAATATCTATTGCTGTGGTTCAAGCGGCAACATTTCTTGCTTTGGCATACAAAAACACTCAACAACAATAATGATTGCCACTGAGCAAAACACTGCCACATGTCAACACAAACACAACTGTGAAACACTGATATGCAGAGATTATGAAACCATACCAAGTTGTTTGTACAGTGCTACCAACATAGGCACATGGTGGCAAGTTCATGAACATACTTGTCAGATCTCATACACATTTCTCAAGAGAAGACTTACAAATGGCCAAGAAATATATGAAAATATGTCTAACATTACAAATCAAAACCACAATGAGACATCATCTTACCCCAGTTTTAATGGCCACTATGAAAAAAGACAAAAAAAAAAAAAGACAAATGTTCACAAGGATGCTGTAAAAGGGAGCTCTTAAGACACTGTTGGTGGAAATGTAAATCAGTATGGCCATTATGGAAAACACTGTGGAGGTTTCCATAAAAGTTAAAAATAAACTATATTATCCAGCAATGCCACCACTGGGTATTTATTCCAAGCAAAGGAAATCAGTATATCAAAGGGATACCTGAACCCTCATATTTATTGCAGTACTGTTCACAACAACTAAGATGTGGAATCAATCTAAATCTCCATCAACAAGTGAATAAACAAAATGTGGTTTACATTCACCATGGGATACTATTCAGTCTTATGACACAAGGTGGTTCATGGCAATATGGATGAGCCTGGAGAACATCATGTTAAAAGAAATAAGATAGGTTTATAAAGATAAGTATCATACGTTCTCATTCATATGTGGGTGCTTAAAAATAATTGAGTTCATGAAAAAGACAGTAGAATTGTGGCTATTAGAGGTTGAGAAGAGTAGGAAAGAGAGAAGGATAGAGAGAAGCTGGTTAACAGATACAAAATTACAGCTGGATAAGAGAGATGAGTTCTAGTGTTCTGTGGCACTATAGCAGGAATCAGGTTAAGTACAATCTATCGTACATTTTCAAAAAGCTAGAAAGGGGACATTGAATGTTTTCAAAGCCAAAAAATGATAAATGTTTGAGATGATAGATACATTATTTACAATGATTTGATTATTACGCATAGTATACACATATTGAAATATCATTCTGTACCTCATAAATATATACAATTATTACAATTAATTATATATATTTATCAAAAGGGAAAAAGAACACAAATTTCACCTATTCTATTAAATAAAACTTGAGAAACCAAAAGATAATAATATAGAAAATCATCTGATTTGTGTGTCTTATCTCTAATCAAATTTCAAATTTTGGAAAAAATTGGGTTTCAAATTTTGGCAAACAGTAAAAGGTTATTTGTGATTGACTCGTACCAAACAATATTATTATTCTTATTTTACATATGAAAACTGGGTTTGAGACAGGATGAACAATTTACACAAAGTCATCAAAATCTAAAGCATGTGGCCACACTGGCAGTCAAACCCAGAGACCTGTCATTAATTCTGAAGTATACATTTTTTGTAACATGCTCATGTTCATGCTATTTATGCTCACTAAAAATAGGCACACTTCACCAATGTTCTCTAGTAAGATTCTAAAAATGTGGGGGTCTGGGGGGAAGGAAAAGGAACATGCACCCATATTTACTGTATATCTAGTATGCCCTAAGCCATTTATTTACATTACGTGCTTTAATCCTCACAACCGTCCCCAGGAACCTGTAGGGAGCTGAGTATGAACCAGGTATCCAAGGCACATGTACTTTGAATTTACTAAGTGGCACTTGAATATCTAACATTGGTCTTCCACTATCGTCAGGCTGTTAAAAGTAGTGCGTTTGAAAGAGGTAAAGTCACCATCTTTCTTTAAGGCTGCGTAACGAACACAAATGTTTTCACACAATAAACGAGAAAATCCCATGAAGGTTATGTCGAACAGTTGGATGAAAATATTTCAGATTGTATATGAAGCCCGCACACTGTACCCCATGATTGCACTAATGTACATGGCTATGATTTAATAAACAATAAAAATTAAAAAATTTTGAAAAGTAGTGTGTTTGCCAGCACCGTTGGTTTATCATCTTGATTCATACACTTACTGAGTAGTTCTTTTCGATGGCACAGAACACGACATCCACACATAGGAACACTCCTGTCCGGCCTACGCCAGCACTGCAGTGAACTACCATGGGTCCTGTAACGTGGCTCTTCCTCGCGTAACGAACATATTTTATGAAGTTATCTGCTGAGGCAGGAGTGCCATGGTCTGGCCACTTGGTGAACTGCAAGTGCATTACAAAGTGACTGATTCCTTTCTGTGAGAGAGAGAAAGACCAAGAGAGAGATAATTTATCAATTTCTTATATTAGAGATATTAGAGATTATCTTTTGAATTTTAGTATACCAATAATTATACTGATAATAATAATAGCTATATGATATTGGTATCATGTAGAGCTTTCAAAGAGTATTCAAAGCTCATTCTAGTGTTTTTCAGAATTCTGAAAGTTACCAGAAATAGTTTGCTCCGTTTTATAAAGGAAACCACAGTAACAATAAGAAAAGTAAGAACACTAACAGGTAACACAGATTAAGCACTTAATATATGCCAGGTACTGTGCTAGGGGCTTCCCATGAATCCAATCCTCACATCAATCCCATGTAGTAAGCACTATTAATCTCCCTTTGACAAATAAAAAGGTAAGGATGGGAGGGGTTAAGGTGTATGCTAGGTCAAAAGTCTCCTGTATTCAGAGCCAAAACTATAATATAAGCCTCCTGAATCCTGATCTACCATCTTTCTTCTGCACTAGGCTGCAGGAAAGCCAAGATTTCAAGATACTTAGAATAAAAGATGGGCTGATATTTTAGGAATAAGACCAAAAGGTAACCTATCTCAAATTAAATATTCTATACTAAATTTCATTAAAATAGGTTAGTGCCTGACCTAGGAGGCACCAACCTCTCTGGCAATGAGCACAGAGTAGTTAATGACATGAGAGAAGATTGTGGCCCCTGCTTACGCTAAGCCCCTTGAAGTGAAATCATGAAACTCTCCTCAGGGTTGACAAACGAGACATTTTGAGTTATCCATATCCTATCCAAAGGGATCATCACCCTTTCCTCAGAGTGAGGCCTTTGTCCTAGCTCACTTGGGATGCATATGGGAAAACTCAGAATCAGTTTATGACTCCCTTCTGCTTCTCCCTCATGAATCTCTTTTTCCTACATTTCCTAAATAAAGATTCTAGTGTACACAGCCCTCTTATAATTCAAAGTATCTACAGAAATTTATGATAGTTAATCTTATGTGTCATTTGACTGGGCCATAATACCCAGATATTTGATCAAACATCATTCTAAACATCTTTCTGAAGGTATATTTTGGATGAGATTAACATTTAAACCAGCATACTTTTTTTCTTTCTTTCTTTTTTTTATTAAATCATAGCTGTGTACATTAATGTAATTGTGGGGTACAATACGCTGTTTTTATACACAATTTGAAATATTTTCATCTAGCTGGTTAACATAGCCTTCACGGTATTTCCTAGTTATTGTGTCAAGACATTTATATTCTACATATAGTAAATTTCACATGTACTCTTGTAAGATGCACCACAGGTGTGGTCCCACCAATCACCCTCCCTCCACCCATTCTGCCCCCTCCTCTCCCTATCCCTTTTCCCCATATTCTTGGCCTATTAATTGGGTTATAGCATACTTTGATTAAAGCAGATTACTTTCCATAATGGGTGTTGGACTCATCTAATCAGTTGAAGGCTGTCAACAAAACAAAGACCAACCTCCCATGAGCAAGGAATTCTGTCATCAGATTGCTTTTGGACTCAAACTGTAATTCTTTCCTCGGTCTCCAGTCTACTGCTTCACTGTGCATATTTGCCAACCTTGCACAGTTACTTCAGCTAATTCCTTACAATCAATAAACCTATTTATACACATGCTATTGATTGTGTTTCTCTGGAGAACTCTAACCCTCTGCTGATTAATGTAATACAATTTTCTACCTTGATCATAAAGCTAGAAAACATCAAATCTCTTAGTTTACTGATGATTTCTATAATGCAGAGCATTCTACAGTGGCAGAAATGATGGATCTGTAAATGGCAGTGGGAAGGAGGGGTTATATTTAAAACCTCTCAAACTTAATATCAGACAGAAAACTCAAGTTTGAATCATTACTACAAGAGGGAAACAATACCTGAAAATCTTGTGAAAGCACTAAGTTGAGGATTGCTGTCACCATATCATATATTTCAGGGGTAAAGTTTCTTTTGTCACCAGTGACCATTTATAATCTGCACAAAGGTTGACCTCAACTATTTCCTTAAAGATAGCACATCTCATGTAGACTTTCCAAACATAAACTCCATGATTCTGAAGCTTGTGGGCCTCTCCCCAAAAGCTAAGTGTCTACGGGTTGACCTTTAAACAGACCATTGCTCTGTGCCTCCCACCAGCCCTATATTCTTCAGCATAGATGTCATTTGGAACTGACTCATTTAGCGTCTTCCTTCCCCACTTAGAGCAATGTGTGCTCTAAGAATTAAGACTTTGTCTATCTTCTATCTCAGGAAAAGGGAAGAAGCACTTAAGACATTCCTTGCTGCTGCTTCATTATTCCTTTTCCTGTATATTAACCCCTCTTCCCTGTAAGTTTCATACCTCTTAGCTTCACCTTCTTATCACCATAAGCCAGTGGCTAAACCTCCTGGCCAAGCCTCCATATTCACTGAAGATCCTCACCATCTCCCTACCATACACTCTGGCATCACAGCAAATTCAGGGTCTCATCAGCCCCACAGACACTAACCTCATGAGATTTTTATTTCTCTCTTGCAGGGGAGATCACTTCCTTTCTTCTTATTCCTATAGTGATGACCACTTCTTGAGCTTACCACCATCTATAATGTCTAGTACCAAAAAGTTTCCCAGTTCTACAGCTCCGGTTATCAATTTAATACCAGAAGCTCTTATGCTACCACCTCATTTGTACCTCAAAACAACAATGTGACCAAGTGGAGCTCTCCAGTCCTTTGCATCCTCCACTTACCCCTAGTTGACTGGCTTCCTAATTCCATTGGCATCCCTACACAATTTAGACTTCAGTGGTGATTATCTGAATCATTCTCTTCACCAAACTCTCAACTCCTTTGATCTTTTCCTCTTGCCACATGTACTAGACAACATCTCACTCTGGGTCAGTCCCATGACCTGTGTTCAGGAATTCCCATAAGTTATGCTGCTGGAAAGAAAACAATAACGTAGTTGCACTTTTTGTTGTTCTTGCAAAATTATAGGTCCAACCTCAGCATCACTCAGTTTCTCTTTTTCTGGTCATTGTTTGTGAGCTAATCCATTTCTTTGGTGATGACTCCAAACCTCACCACTCTCTTCAAGCTTCCTGTTCAACTTATACTTCCTTCACTCCTGTTGAACACAGGTCTCACCTGAATGTTAATTCAAGCCACTACAGCCATCTACTTCATCACCTTCTCCTATAAACCATCCCTTTTCTAGTTTCCAAATCTACTCAAGAAAGGAAATCCATGAATTATTCTAGGCCAATGCTTCCCAAAAGAATTTTCTACAATGATGCAAATGTTCTAAATCGATACTGTTCAATATGGTAGCCACTAGTAACACATGACTAACAAGCCTAGAAATGTGGCTACTGTAGGTAAAAAACTGAATTTGTTATTTTATATACATTTAAATAACTTAAATTTAAACGTGAATAGCCACATGTGGTTACCACATTGAACAGTATAATTTTCAACCCTCCTTCTGTTATTTATAAGTCACAAGTCATAAGTCATGTATATCTACCACATAGTTTTATCTGCAAAACACCTGTGTCTGTGTTTTCCTTGCCAATGCCAACTGCCCTAGTTGATCACACCACTCTCACTAAAATTGTCCAGTGTCTCTCAATTATAATAAAGTTTATGCTCCCTAGGTGAAATCTATGACATTTCATGTTCTAGTTGGCTCTTGCTTACTTTCCATAACCTTATCTCTCATTACTCCCTGGCATTGAACTTGTGCATTTCAGAAACACTTAGCTATGTGTATTTCCCCATATACATTCCATGCTATTAAATGTTTGATCATCTACTTTTTCCTTTCATCTTTCTCATTTGGGTCACTCTCAAATGAGATGTCACCTTCTCCAGTACATCCTTCCCCAAACTGCAAGTTAAGTTAAGTACTTCCCTATGAACCTCCAAAGTACCCTTTTCAATCTCAATATTACCACTGAACACAGTAACTAAGGTATCACTGAGTATACCAAGCTGCCTGCTACTCAGTAGGTACCAATAGTGCCTGTCTCAGTGATTGGCACACCTTAGGAACTCAAAATGTATCTTGTATACTCAGTAGGAACAGTCAAATTACATCCCAGGACCAGAAAACTTATGTGATAATGCTCACTGCCCACTAAAATTCTCCTTTCCAATTTTTTCTTTTCTCCAGTCAGGGGCTGGTTAAGCAGAAAGAGAAGTAGTGTTGGCTTAGTTTTTGGTACCAGGGAAAAGTAAAAAGTTACCCTCCAAAAGTATTCACAGTCTATTTTCTATCCTGCTCCTAACTTCTGGTCCTAATACATCTGCTTGTGTAGTGAAACATACATCTAATACTGTTTTTTTTAAAGACTTACAGACTTATCCACAACTTGAAACTTTCGAATGGTGAAATATTGAAGTATCTGGTAGTTCTCCAGGAAGACACGGAAGTTTTCCAATTCCAAAGGCTTCTTCAGAGAAGAGGGCCAGTAATGGTAACATTTGGGAATTCCACCTTCTATCTCTCTGGTTATCATGGCAATAACATTAGAATTATTTTCCAAAACCATTTGCCAAAAGTCATCTACAGTGCCTGGCAATGGTCCTTGGGAAGCAATATAAAAATATTCTTCTCCATAATTGTCTATTCTAATATAGCTAGCATTGATGTAGTCCTTGCCTTTTCCAAGAAGAACGCATGTTGCATCATCTATTACAGAAACAGAAACATCTGGTAGATAAAGGTGGGAGACGCAATACACGCAGACTTCATGAAAGCATTTTATATAGGTAAATCCACATATCTCTTAGACTGGCAGAAAAGATGCTATAGATGTTTCTTTTCAAAAGAGTTACTTGAGCTCATTAGTTAAAATTCTTACTTCCCTATTGGCATGACCTAGGAAATACAGAATTAGGAGGCTTTATTTTTTCTCAGCTTTTAACAAATACAGAAGGATGCCATTAGCATCTAGGCACTTTGAAAAATTTCTGTTAGATACGATACAGGCAGAATTAGGCCAAGGCAAGTATCTACTATTTTGCAACTGAATACAGTAGGGGAAGAGCTCTCTGAGGCAGTAAATGAGGGACATTCCCCTACAAATCTGGGAACCTGCAAACTCAGAGCAGCAGGAGCCAGGGTAAAAAAAAAAAAAAAAAATGGATGGTGATAGTTGGAGACAAATCCTAGGAGTAATGAAATTCCACTGGTGGCCCCCACATAAGACAGCCAGTTTTTACATCCGTCCTTAACCTTCACCTGGTGAAGGCCAGCAAGGTGAAGACCTAGGGATAAGTAGATGTTTCAGTATTGAGTCCAAAACAGTCTGGAGGTAGAATTCCTTTCTTTGGAAGAGTTCAGTCTTTTTTTAATCAATGCCTTCAACTGATTGGATGAGGCCCATCCACACTATGGAGGCCAATCAGCTTAATTCAAAGTCTACTGATCTAAATGTTACTTATATCTAAAAAATACATTCACAGCAACATCTATATTAGATTAATATCTAACTGACTCAAGTTGACACATAAAATTAACCATCACACAAACTACAAATTTTACCAGATAATTTGAAGGAGAAAGGTCTTCCTTGAAACTGAAATTAGTTCTCTATAAGACCAAGTGAAGGAAGAAAATAAGAATACAAACTAGAGAGAGAAAGAAAGAAAACGTATACAAAGAAGTAAAAACATAATTAGAGAAAAGATGGAAGCCTGACAAGAGAGAACCAAGAGACAAACCCTACAAATTGTAAGCACTCCAGAAAAAAAAAGGCTAAAATAGAAGTATATAATTCCCAACTGAAGAAACTTTCTTACAGCCACAGGAAGACTGTAAAAGGGTCTGTGAGTTCTGGGTGAGAAATGAAACACACTTGGTAACATTCCTTAATGTGAGGAAAAAACGAAATATTTTGGAATGAAAGAATATGCAGTGGGTACCCCCAAAATATAGATTCTAAGAAAGTTTTACTTTTTTTTTTTTTTTTTGCGGTTTTTGGCCAGGGTTGGGTTTGAACCCGCCACCTCCTGCATACGGGACTGGCAACCTACTCCTTTGAGCCACAGGCGAGGCCCAGAAAGTTTTACATTTTAAGAAAGTTAAAAAACTGTATTAACATTGTTATACTCAATATATACCAATAACAAAAGTTGAATACAAGTCATGAACAAAAGATGAATACAAGTCATGTTGAGCACCTCTTGTAAATCAAACACAACTTGAGGTTTACAAATGTAATATAGTTTTTTCCTTTTTTTAGTAATTAAAATGTATATATATTTTTGGAACTGTCTATATCTCTAATGAAGAAAAAGAGTCAGATGACCATTAGAATTCTCATCTAAAACACTGGAAGCTAGTGGACAGTAAAAAGACACTCAGAGAGCTGTGAGAAAAAGATTAAAATATTAAGCACCTCTTGTAATTGCAGTAATAATCAAACACAACTTGAGGTTAATGAATTTAATATAGGTTTTTCCTTTCTTAATAATTAAAATGTGTGTACTTTTTTAGGTACCATCTATATTTCTCATGAAAAAAAAAAGAGTCAGATGACCACTAGAATTCTCATCTAAAACACTGGAAGCTAGTAGACGGTAAAAAATCACTCAGAGACCTGTGAGAAAAAATTAAAATTCCAGAATCCTAGAATCAATGAAGATATTCCTTTATCAGTATAAAAAAAAGGAGATATAGAAAAAAGAGGAATAGTTTGAGATGACATGAACTACTTATACCCATCTCTAATCAGACAATGAATGAATAAGAACATGACTTCAATTAAGGGAAGATGAAAAGAAAATGAAATAATCGACAAAAGTCTTATATAGTTTTATATCTATGTAAAGAGTGACTAGGAATCTATCATTCAAATGCTAAAAATTGTCCTTTTAGATAGAAAACAACACATTGCACAAGAAAATCTATTAATAGAATGAAAAACATTAATATAGAGAAGAACTACCACATAGTGGGAGTTAAGCCTGGGTTTGCATCCCAGATCTATCTCCTCTTTGCAGGGTGACTATGGGAAAATTACTTAATCTCTTTTAACCCTTTTGTAAAACAAGGATACTAATATTAGCAACACTTAAGGATTAAATATTACTACCTATGATTGACTTAGATCAGTAATAAACATATTACTATTACTACTACTATTATTATTATTGGTGGTAGTAGTAATAGAAATAACTTCTTATATGTAATATATGATGAACTCAAATATATAATAACTTTAAATATATTCATTCTCATTAAATCCATGCCTTAAAGACCTGGTATATTCCCAGCTATCTGTATTATGATGAGCTGTACAAATTTTTTTTTAAAGTGTAATATATCTTTTGCACTCACAACCCTCCTTTTAAACAATTCATTGAGATGTATAGCCATGAAACCATCACAACAATAAAGGGAAGACAGAAAATGAAACAATACAAAAATGTCTCATATAGTTTTATATCTATGTAAAGAATGATTAGGAATCGAACATATCCATCACTGCAAAAATATTCTCATGCCTGTCTATAATCTATTTTTCTCACTTCAATCCTGCACCAAGACGACTGATATACTTTGTCAATACAGATTAATTTGAATTTTCTAGAATTTTATATATATGGCTACATACAGTATATTAGTTTGTTAGGGATTCTATAACAAAATACTAAGTGGCTTAAACAACAGAAATTTATTTTACAGTTCTGGAAGCTGGAAGTTCAAGCTTGTTATGGTTTGAATGTGTCCTCTAAACCTCATGTTGAAATTTGATCCCTGATGTTAGAGGTGGAGCCTAATGGCAAGTGTTTGGGTCTTGGGAAAGGATCCCTCCTTAATAGATTCAATCCCTCCCTTGGGAGTGAGTGAGTTCACACTATTTTCATTCCCACAGGAGCTTATTGTTAGAAGACTCTAGGGCTTCCCCTCTCTTTCTCTTATTCCCTTCTCACCATTTGACCTCTGCACTCACTGGCTCCCCTTCTTCTTTGCCAGGAGTGGAAACCAGACGCCCAATCTTAAACCTTCCAGACAGCAGAACTGTGAGCTAAATAAAGAAATAAATTGCCAAGTCTTGGGTATTTCTTTATATCAACACAAAATAGACTGAGATAGAAAATTGAAATTGAAGAGTGGAGCATTGCTATAAAGATACCTGAAAATGCAGAAGCAGCTTTGGAAACAGGTAACAGACAGAGGCTGGAGGAGTCTGGAGTGTTCAGAAGACAAAAAAGCAACGTGGTTGCTTAGAAACTTCTTAGAACTTGATTAAGTGGTTGTGATAAAAAGTGCTGATGTAAAGATAGATAGTAAAAGCCATGCTGACAAAGTTTCAGATGGAAGTGAGGAATTCAATGGGAACTGGAGCAAAGTTCAGCTTTGTTATATCATAGCAAAGAACTTGACTTAATTTTGTCCATGGCCTAGGGATTTGTGGAAGGCCAAATGTTAAGAGGATGTCTGGCAGAAGAACTGTCTAAGCAGCAAAGCATTAAAGAAGCAGCTCGGCTACTTTTAACAGTTTATGATTAGTTAAGGCAGGAAAGGAATGATCTGAAAGCAGAACATAAAGTTTGAAAATTCACAGCCTGTCCATGTGGTAAAGAAGAGAATATTTTCAGGAGAGGACTCTTAAGGGGGCAGCTGAGAGATCGTTAGCTAAAGAAATAGGCATGACTAAAAGGGAGACAAGGTGCTAATAGTCAACACAATAGGGAAAAATCCCTGAAAGCATTTCAGAAATCTTCAAAGGCACTCTCCTATCACACTGCGGCCTAGAGGAATTGAATGGTTTTGGGGGACAGACCCCCCGGGCACCACTGCCCTGTACATCCCTGTCTTGTGCCACTTCAAGATGCTGTTCTCCATCTCTTGGCCACTCCAGCTCCACCTGGTGGCTTCTTAAACAGTCCTAGGTACAGCTTGGGCCACTGCTCCAGAGAGCCTCAGAAGTAAGCCTTGGTGGCAGCCACATGGTGTTAAGTCTGCAGGCTCCCAGAACGCAAGAGTATGGCGGCTTGGCAGTTCCCACCTACATTTCAGAGAATGTATTACAGGAAAGTCTCAAAGCCCAAGCATCAACTTGCTGCAGGGGCAGAGCCACTGCCAAAAGCCTCTATTAAGGCAATGCCTATTGAAGATGTTGGGTTGGAGTTATATTAGAGAGGCACACAACAGCCAGGCTGGGTGCAGTGGGACCTACTGAAGAATGGTAGAGCCACTGGCAGTGTGCCACCTCAGGCTGGAAAAGCTGCAGGCATTCAGCTCTACCCTGTGACAGCAGCCACATGGGCTGCACCTAGCAAAGCCAGGGCGGTGGAGCTGCCCAAGGCCTTGAGAGCCCATCCATTGCACTAGTGTGTCCAGGATGCAGGACACAGCATGAAAGTAGATTATTCTGGAGCTTTAATATTTAATGTCTGCCCTGCTGGCTTTTGGACTGGCATGGAGCCCATTCGCCCGTTTTTGGCCAGTTCTCCCTTTTAGAATGGGAGTGTTTACCCAATGCTTCTACTACCATTGTATCTTGGAGGTAAATAACTTGTTTGTTAATTTTACTGGCTCTCAGCCATATGAAACTTACCCATGAGACACCAGACTCTTAAATTTGAGGGACTATAGAGAAGGGATGATAGTATTTCACAATGTGTGAAGAACATAAGATTTGGGGTGAGGGATAGAATGCTATGGCTTGGATGTTTGTCCCCTCCAAACTTCATGTTAAAATTAGATCCTTAATGTTGAAAGTGGGGCCTAATGGGAGGGATTTGGGTCATAGAGGTGGATTCCTCATGAGCATTAATGGGGTGAGCTGAGTTCTCATGTCTTTTGTCCTACAAGAGCTGGTTAAAAAGAACCCAGCACCTCCCCTCTCTTGCTTCCTCTCTCACCACGAGATCTTTGCAGATGCCAGCTCCCCTCTGCTTTCCACCATGAGTGAAAGCAGACCTGGGCCTCATCAGATGCCCAGTTCTTAAATCTTCCAGTCAGCAGAACTGTAAGGGAAATACATCTCTTTTCTTTGTAAATTATACAGCCTCAGTTATTGCTTTTCAGGAACATAGTACAACCTAAGCCAAAGATCAGTGTGGTGGCAGTCTGGATTTTCCTGTGGTCTCTCTCCTTAGCTTGCAGATGGCATGTTCCTAATGTCTTTTCATGGCCTTTCCTCTGTGCCTTTGCATCCCTGATGTCTTCTATGTGTCCTAATTTCCTTTTATTATAAGGACACCTGATGGACTGGATTAGGGCACACCTCAAGGGCCACATTTTAATTATCATTTTAAAGGACCTATCTTCAAATAAGGTCATATTCTATGGTACTGGGGTTTAGAACTTCAATACACAAATTTGGGGATAATATAATTTGGTCTAAAACAGACAGCATCTACTCTTTTGACTGGCTTCTTTCATTGAGCATGATCATTTTGAGACTCATTTGTGTTCCTGAATGCACCCTTAGTTTGCTGTTTTTTATTACAGAGTCACATTCCATCATGTGGGTATACCACAATTTGGTTATCTACTTCCTACAGATGGACATTGAAGTTTTTGAGTATTGAATAAAATTGATAGGAACATTCATATATAAGTCTTTACACAGACTAATGCTTTAATTTCACTTAAGTAAAACACCGAAGTAGAACTATTGAATTATATGGTAGGTGTACATTTATCCTTATAAAAAACTGTTAAATCTTCTTCCATTGCAGTGGGTGTGATATGATATCTCATTGTTTTAGTTTGAGTTTTCCTAATGATTAATGATGTTAAGCATCTTTTCATGTATTTGTTTGATGACATCCATGTATCTTCCTAGATGAAGTGTCTGCTCAAATCTTTTGTTATTTGTTGTTATTTGTCCTCTTCTCAAGTTATAATAGTGAATTCTTTACATGTTCTAAATAATGTCTTTTATCAGATAAATGTTTACTATTTATTTTTCTTCTAGGCTATCATTTGCTTTTGTTTTTATAATAGTATAATGAGAAATTGTTTTTAATTTGATTAAGTCCAATTTGCTTAATTTAATTTTATAATTCGAGGTTTTTATGTTCTATTAGGAAAACTTTGCCAAACCCAAGTACACTAAAATTTTCTTGTAGGTTTTCTTCCATAGGTTTTATGGTTTTAATTCTAATGTTAGGTCAATACTCTATTTTGAGCTAATTTCTGTATAACCTGTCAGGTAAAGGCCAAAGTTCACTTTGTGGCATATGAATATGCAACTGTACAGACCATTTGTTGAAAGGTTGAAATGTCTTGCGTCCTTACATTCAGATATTACTATCTTCCCTGCCCCCTCACATGATCATAGACAGTGTTCAAGGAGAACATGTAAACACAGTCTGAAAAGTGAAAACTAATAGATACCTAAGTCACTATTTTTCTTAGTTCTGAGTAGAACATCATCCAGAGATAAGTAACAGAAATAGCATTAGGTCAAAGGTCAGAGAAGCTGCATACACTGTGGCCCCACTCCTTTTTTTGGCCTTTAAAATGCTTTGAAAATTGTAAAGTGTTAAAGAAATACAAGTTACTATCTTTAAATTTGAACATATCCAGACTACATAATAAAAGCCATTCATGTTTTGCATGGTAGTACAGGGCCATAAATATTATTATACAAGCTGAAACCATGCAAAAATATCCTAACAATCAATAAGAAAAATTGTTATCATTTTATAGCCCTTAAAAATTTTTGCAAATGTATTTTTAAAAACTCCATTATTGCTGGTTATAGACATAAAGTGATGTGAAAAAATAGAAAAGCTAATATTTCTTTAGAATACTGTAATTTTAACCATTGGAAATATTGAGAATTAAAGCATTTAATTGGCAAAAAAATTATTAATAGTAGTTTTGGGGCCAGGCACAGTGGTTCATGCCTGTAATCCTAGCACTCCAGGAGACCAATGTGGGTGGATCACCCAAGCTCAGGAGTTTGAGACTAGCCTGAGCAAGAGTGAGACCCTGTCTCAAAAAAAAAAAAAAATACTAGTTTGAACAGTGTTTGTCTTTTCTTTTTTTCTCACATAACTTATAATTCAGAATGAGCATTTTTTTTTTCTATGCCTTGGCTAACTTCTAAGTTTGAATTAGCTTCCACTATTTTATATTTTGCACTTACATTGTCATGAAACAGCTCCAAAGTTGCTTTATGTAAGCAATTTGCTGGCATCACTTCCACTAGGTCACCTACATCCTTTTTATCACAGCTACTTTCCTCATTCATGTTGACAAATTCCCCTTCTCTTGTAGCTCTAAAGTCTCCAGAGTGGTGACTGTGCCAATATGTCCCAGTTAGCTATTTCTTTTATATCTTCATTTACATTCATTTCAAATTTCATTCTCAGCATTATCAATTTTTACCCTTTATTGCAGTTTCATCTCTGTCTTTTGATTATCCAATTTTGTGAAATGTCATGAGGGTTTATCATTGAAAGACAAGGAGGCAATGCAACTACATGCTCTGCTATCTATGTGCCAATTGAGTAACAAGTGCTGCTAGCTATTGCCAACATATTTTGAAAGAAGTAACATGTTTAGTGATTGATTATGATGTATAACTATTATTTACATAGTGACTTGTGGATTGAAGATCTAACAATCATAGTTGTTACTTTATGCAATTATTCAGTTAATATATTGTCATAAATGAAATGTGAATTGTGTGGTTGTGGGACTGGTATTTTTTAATTAAACAAAAGAACTGACATTTGTGCATATGGAGGCCATGCCAAGTGAAGAATGCCTGTATTCACAGCATCCAAAGACATCTGAATTGGCCAGGCACGGGGGCTCACGCCTGTAATCCTAGTACTCTGGGAGGCCAAGGCAGGTGGATTGCTTGAGCTTATGGGTTTGAGACCAGCCTGAGCCAAAGTGAGACTCCATCTCTAAAAATACCTGGGCATTGTGGTGGGCACTTGTAGTCCCAGCTACTTGGGAGGCTGAGGCAAGAGAATCACTTAAGCCTGAAAGTTTGAGGTTTCTGTGAGCTATGAAAACATGGCACTCTACCAAGGACAACAAAGTGAGACTTTGTCTCAAGAAAACAAAGAAAGAAAAAAAATAAAGAACATCTGGATTCATCCATTTAGTGTTCTTAGCATTTGAAGAGGAGGGGAAATAAATGATCTCTCTGAATGTCTTGATGTGCATCCTCAGGAACCTTTTATATAAATTCCAGAAATGTGTTGTGAAGAAATGACAGAAACTTTCTGTGATTGTCCCTGAAGTAGGCTGATTTTCATATAAAATTACATATTAGATTTTCATGTTAGATCAGTGGGCCTTAAAATAGAATTACAGTTTATTTTCTTTTAAGAAAAGCAAAAACTTTTACATGATTTCTCTTAGTTTTTGTAATTTAACTTTACTTTTTTGCACCTGTGAATCTCTTCAGTTGTCACTCTTTTTGTACCCAGAATGAAGAATTCAAGTCAGATTAAACATTATGCTTGCCCTATATCATAAAATGAACTTCTTCTAATCCTAAGAGGCTCTTTCCAAAGGCCTATTTGCTTTCAGTCTCATTGAAGGCTAATTACACATGTAGGAATGTAAATTACATAAATGAGACCTCTGACCTCTCAAAGTAGCACCAAATTGAGGGTATTACCTACTAAAACATCCTACAGTGGTTCATTACCCTCATTTCAGAAGTATTCATCAATGTAATTCTACACACTCTCCCATTCTTCTGTTAAAATTACAAAATAAGTTATTTTAACAATCTTGGGAAAATATTCTTCATCTTTTATAATCATAAAGTTATCTTAGATCTTAATGAACCAACTAAACATGTAAGTATCTAATGATGGCAGTCACTGTGTTGTACTCTGATTTTTATAATAATTACCTCAAGTCTAGTGGGAGAAACAGGAATGAAAATAATAAAAATACACTTTGATAATTGGGAGATGGTGGTCACAGGTCCTATGTGACTACTGGAAAACCACAAAGCCTAGGAAAATAAAGAAAGCCCAGCTGAGACAGCTATGAATGACAGTAGGAATTGCCTCAGCAAAGAAGGGAGATGGACAGCTCTCATAAGAACCCCAGGTTCAAAGCCATGGAGGCAAGAAAAAGAAAATGATGAATTCCAGAATGCAAAAGAAGTCCTACAGGAGAGCTGAGGCTAGAGAGGTACAAAGAGGGGAACATCTTAGGCTATGCAAGGAACTTCACCTGACAGCAAAAAAAGCACCAAGGAGGAGCTTTGAAAGGACAACAACACATTCTGCTTTGCATTTTAGGAAAATCATCTCAGTAGCTACTATGAATGGTTGGGAAAAGGAGGCAGAAGACAGGGGCAGAAACCATCTGAGAGATGAAATAGGCTCAATCTCAGTATTGGTGGCAATCCAGAGATGGGAGAGGATTCTAGAGGTATTAAGGAGGTAGACTCAAAAGGATTTACAACAACTTTTTGGATACTGCAGATGACCCAAGGTTTTCTGGCTTCAAAAGTTGGGTGATTACATTAAATAAGATTTAGGATATAGGAGGAGCCTCAAATTGGAGGAAAAGAAATGGAAATTTTAGTTTGAAAAAATTTTGACTTTGAAAGGAATATGAGTCATGGAGTATGAATTCCTGCCTAAGTTAAAACTGCATTGTTGTGTTTTGTTTCTGATCTTTGGAAACCTGTGATGGACAAATCCTGTGTGTAACTGGGTGGGGATGGTAGAGAAGCACTATGAAGAATTCTCTGCAGACAGGCAAAGGGCAGCTTCTGTTGGAGAGTGGATTGATAGATTTATTGTCCAGAACAAAGGATATACACAATCCTATTGTATTTGTGTGTCTAAAAAATTGCCAGGGAAAGTGGTCAGGGCTTGAGATGCTAAAAATGGTGGTTGTCTCAGACTATTGGACTTTGTGTTCTGGATGATTCATGGTCTGAGAAGGAGCAGTGCATAGTAATAAGGCTGAGGGACTGCTGTGAATTACTCTGCAGCAGTGGCTGGAGGAAATACCAGAAATAGAAGCTTTACCCTCACCATATCCTAGAATATATCCCAAAATATTCCCAAGCCACCAACTGCCATCTACTACAGGTCTTCACACTGATCATAGGCCAAAATGTCTTATGCAGAAAGCCATACAATCTTCTTTCTACCTTTTCCCAAATGTAAACTAAAAAATAATCAAAACCATTGCAGCTTACATGGAAGAATATCTCGGTATCTGTTTTTCTCTCTGTTGCTTGAATGAGTCCCAAAGGTGAAGTCACCAGGCAGATTCTTATGTGCTAAATCCTTTAAAAAGTAAAAAATATAAGTCATGTAGTTTCTATAACCCCCCCTCCAAATATGCCTTTGTTTATTTCTCATGATCCTTAATCCCCTTCATGACTTGACCTGCTATTTAATATACTATGTAAGTGAAGAAGTCTGACCCCGTTTTAAAAGTACCATATAAAATAACTCAAATTTGAGATGTCAATCAATAAATTACATGATTTAAAATATGTTAAATTCTCTGAAGATACTTTTCCACCTGAACTTCATTATTTTTTCTCTTTCATAGAAAGGGAAATACAGAATATTCACTTCTTAGATCTTACCCATAAATCAATCATCTTACAAATGAAAATAACAACAAAAATAAAGAAAAATATAAATAGCCTTACAATTTACCCCTTGCCCTTTAAAAAAATTCTTCAAAAAAAAAATCTTTAACTTGTGAATTTAAAAAACATTTATTGAGGATTAGTAGATAATCCAGAGATTATCTTGGAGATTTCCAGATATTAGAATAGAAAAATGGCCTCATCCTTAAGGATTGAGCACAGTAGAAGATGACAAGTAATCAAACACAATGTGAGTGCTGTACAGAGACCCTAGTGTAATTAAAAAACACTAGATTATAACTGAAGGTACAGGAAGAAAGCTCTAAAAAGGAAGAACTTGAACTGGATTTAGTGAGCCACAGAAGTCAGTCATATGAAAGGCAGTATGCGTGTGGAAGGAAAGCGGCAGGGAGGAGTTTTATTCCAGGTAGAAACTATGGGTATATACGTGCCGTTGGAGAAACAGTGACTTGTCTGGTAACAAGAGCACAGAGCACAGGATCTAGCACAGAGATAGACTAAAACTACAAAAGACCTTGTTTCACCAAAGAAATAAGGTGGTATCCAGTTATACTCTATTAGACTATTTGTGAATAAAGCCTGAGAATCTACACACTTCAAAAGATCTTCAGTAACTCTTGGGTTGCCAACATGGACCCTAGTCTTTCTTTACATCCTCACTGCCACAAGGAACAGAGAGCCTGTAACAGTTTTAAGCACTAGGATAATATGATCATATTTGTGCTTTTTAATTTTCCTGAAAACCAATTCTAAAATTTTTATTTATTTATTTATTTATTTATTTTTTGAGACAGAGTCTCACTTTGTCACCTTTGGTAGAGCACCATGGCATCATAGCTCACAGCAAACTCGTAAGTTCAAGTGATCCTCTTGCCTCAGCCTTCCAAGTTGCTGGGATTACAGGCACTCACCACAACACTTGACTATTTTTAGAGACAGGATCTCGCTCACTCTTACTCAGGCTGGTCTCAAAT
>CAUYRH010027492.1:0-11198 GCA_963574655.1 Perodicticus potto | reverse complement strand
GGTGGAATCACACTTATGGTGCATCTTAGAAGGGTACAAGTGAAAATTTCTAAATGTAGAATATAAATGTGTTCATATAGTGATTAAAAGGCCATGAAGGCTATGTTAAATAGTTCAATGAAAATATTTCAGATTGTATATGAAGTCAGCACATTGTGCCCCATGATTGTACCCATGTACACAATTATAATTTAATACAAATAAAAAAAAAAGAAAATGAGTATAATATCATGCAAGGAGAAGATAAAAAATAAAGAGTTTTTTTGTTTTTTTTTTGTTTTTTTTTGTTTTTTGAGACAGAATCTCAGGCTGTTGCCCTGGTTAGAGTGTTTTGGCGTCACAGCTCACAGCAACCCCCAACTCTTGGGCTTAAGGAATTCTTTTAGGTGGGACTATAGGCACCCGCAACAATGCCCAGCTATTTTTTCGTTGTAGTTGTCATTGTTGTTTGGCAGGCCCAGTTGGATTCGAACCTGCCAGCTTCAGTATGTGGTTGGTGCCCTACCTGCTGAGCTACAGGCACTGAGCCAATAAAACGATTGTTTACTGCCTTTTGGAAATGTTTGTTTCAAGTAATTTCAGAACCACTAATGGTATTTAGTAGTTTTATACCATAATTCAAACCCTGATTAAATAGATTCTCATTTGTTGCATATGATGTCCTTTTCTTTTTCTTCCTACCTTTCTTGAAATTTACTTTTAAGGCTTCCCTACTTTTTCAAAAGAAGTGATATATCCATTGAGAACACCCATGTTTGTCCCTTTAACAATTGCTTGGCTTTAAAAACATCATTCTTGAGTGAAATATATATATATATGACTAGGCTTGACTGGGAATTGGTTGAAGAAAAAAAGAAATAATCAACGTAAGATCTGTTGGGTATGTGAGAGGTAGGTCAATGTTCTGATGAGCAGATCTTTTCCTCCAACAACGAGGAGGAGGTTGTGCCTTTAGGTTGCTCCTTTCCAGACTTGTTTGCTGTGTGTGTGTGTGTGTGTGTGTGTGGGGGGGGTAACACAAAAGCCATTCTTTGGCATGTATAGATATTATGAATATTATTGGTTCTATTTGTTTCTCATTTATTTAGTTTTCTGAAAAACTCTTTTATTAGTACTATGCATTCCCCTTCAGAAACCTGACACTTTTGTTATCTGAACGTCACCACTGTTCTTTAATATTTTTCCTTTATAACATCCACAGTTTTCCTTTATCCTGAAATCTTCAGGGAGTACTATCATGATTACTGTACATTCCTCTGGGCTACTTGGGTTGAAGATAGATGTAAAAATAAGACTTATAGAGAGATATTTAGATATAGGTCTAGCTATCAACTCTGAAAATGGAGGCTTTAATAGAGACAAAAGCTTTGGCACCAGTCTTTTTCTGAAAGTGAAGAAAGCAAAGGGATTTGACTGCAACAAGCTAAAACAACGCCATACAAACTTTGTCCGTCCCAGCAAAGATGGTCAGCATTGTTGCTGGCTCCTTTTTCTGTTTTCCCAGTGAGATTTTTCTCACTGTAGTAAGGCTTCATTCCCCATCCTGTCATGAATGACTAACAAGGACTGAAGTATCATAGTGCATAGAGACAACTCAATAGGAGTCATTAGATAATGTTCTTTTGTTTTTAGTTTTGGTTTTTGTTTGAGACAGAGTCTTAGTCTGTGCCTTGGATAGAGTGCAGTGACATCTCAGCTCACAGCAATCTCAAACTCTTGGGCTTAAGTGATCCTCTTGCCTCAGCCTCCCAAGTAGCTGGGACTACAGGCTAGTTTTTTCTATTTTTAGTACAGACAGGTTCTTGCTTTTGCTCAGGTTGGTCTCAAACTCCTGATCTGAGGCAATCTACACACCTCAGCCTCTCAAAGTGCTAGGATTTCAGGTATGAGCTATTGCACCCAACTGGATTATATTATTAAGCAGATACAAGTAGAAAATAATTAGCTCAATTAATTCATTTATTGTTGCCTGAGATTGTGAGCTCTGTGTGTGTGCACACACATTCATGTCTGGGTGTTGTATATATATCAGTGGCTACTGTGAGTGAGAACAAAAGGCAAAGGCTTCTGTCATCAACCAATACTTGTGTCACTTGAGAGCTATGAGAGCCTCCAGCATATTGCAATAGATTGAGGAATATGTCACCTCAAAGGCTGATTCACTGTTTGTGAGCAATAAGTTAGACAAATACACAAAGTCTTAAATCTGAACAAAGTCCAAATTCCCAGAACTCAGTGTTGTGATACTGGAAAATGATTCATGCCAGGAAGAAACTTGGACTGTTGTCTGCAAATTCCGACAAAGCAGACCACTGTGCCATAGAGGATCTTGCCTAAGCAAATTGACTGGCCCAAAGTTTGTAAATAGCTATTTTCAGAATACATATGTATTTTCAGCAACTTGAACAAACCAGGTAATAACTTTTGAAGCAGATAAACTTCCAAAACCAGTGGATGATGAGATTGCATAAAGAATGGCTTACACAACTAATTAAAAACATCAGGGCCAGACTTACAAGGTTTATCTCTTCATTTAATTTCCTGATGTTTCTCCCACGTTCCAGACCTGTTTTTGTAAGTACTCGGTGGCATGTTCATCTGGGTGGAGGTTGCTAATATTACTAATAGAACATGCAGCAACACCACTCACCATTCTCACCCCACAGTTCAGCTTCTTACTGATGGTTCTAATATTCTTTTGTAGTCACAGAAGCTTAAGACCTCTGAGTGCTCTTTGATTTATCTCTCTCCTCTCCCCCATTACCAGCGATTCATCAAGGTCTGTCGATTCCTTCTCTCTACCATCTCAAACTGCCCTTTCTTTCTGTATATTACCCCAGCCCTAGTTAACTGTCTTATTACCATATACCTAAACTACGGCTATAAGTCTTCTCCCTGCCTCCAGTCTCACTTCTGATCTACTCATTCTGCATTCGTCTGCCAAATTAATCTTCCTAAAGTACAGCTTTGATTATGTCACCTATGTTCAATAACCTTCAGATCCCTCCTCTTTGCCTACCAAATAAAGTTCAAACTTTCCAGCCTTTGACATTATGATCTAGGCTTCTTTTTATGAGCATAGCATTAATATTTTTCTCTCTTTGGAACTCTGGCCAAACTGAGCAATTCAATGTTCTGCAACCAAGCCTGAAAACTTCCTTCTACCAAAATTTTAATTTTAATTTTCTTTTTCCTCTCTGGAGGGTTTTAAATGCTATCTATTAACATCCTCCTTAGCTTTTCAACAGTGGTTTTCTCTTTCATAGGAGCTTGCACAGTCAGGCTGAAGTGTGCACAGAGCGAATATGAGGACCTATAGATTATGGCAGGAGCAAGAGGCGGAAAAAGAAATTGAGAGAATGGAGCAGTAGGGGCTGGAAGCTCCAGGCAAGGAAGTCCAAATTCTACATTTGAATCTGGTCTTCCAGGTCAATGTGAAATTATGCTCACCAAGGTAGGATGACGGAATATGCTTTTTATAAGCAAAATGCTTTCTATAGTTTGTAAGCCTATTCTGAACATTAAGACATTTATAATGTAAACTTCTAGTTATATTCTTGTTCTGGGGCTCACAATAAATGTTAGGAACAGATCTGCTCTTTATCCATGAAACCCAAGGCTTAGACACATCATCTGTCATCTGGTAGACCTTTATTATTTGTTTACTGTGGGAGGGGGTATGCTTCTCTTTCTTTGAAATTCCAGGTAATTTTTTTCTCATCTTTTCTGTGATTCTGATTATGGGCCACTGTCATTTCATGCATTTTGTGTGATTGGTGTCTATACCGTAAGGTCCACAAAAATCAGTTTGTGTCATGCTATCTACATCCTCCTGCATTTCTTGAATAGTAATGGAGGTTGTAAAATGTGTAACTGGGATCAAATGCAAGGTTTACTTTTAGCCCTTTGAGGATTCTCCATGTATCTTTTCAAAAAGGCTGTATGTTTACCACAGAAAACTATCTAATCATATAAGAAGATGGAAATTTTACATCTTTTGTATTTAACTGGATGGAGTTGAAGAACATTCTCCTTAGTAAAGTATTTCAAGAATTGAAAAGCAAGCATTACATATATTCAGTACTAATTTGGAACTAGTGAGTGAACAAGTATAGGTCCACACAAAAGAAAAGCACAATGAAATTCAAGAAGGGCTTGGCAGAGGGAGGAGGGAGTTGGGTAAGCTCCCCCCAGTGGGTACAATGTGGGGGTACATTACACACCTCCTGGGTGAAGGAGTCATGTGTAACTCAGACTTTACCTGACAGATGCAAACAATGTAACTTAATTGTGTATACCTTTGTACTAATCTGAAACTTAAAAAATTAAATAAAAAAATGCATTCACTGGGTGAAAAATGGAATCTCAGAGCTTACTTTAGAAGAGATACATAGGGCTCGGTGCCTGTGGCTCAACAGGCTAAGGCGCCAGCCACGTACACCTGAGCTGGCGGGTTCGAATCCAGCCCGGGCCCGCCAAACACCAATGATGGCTGCAACCAAAAAATGGCCGGGCATTGTGGCGGGCACCTGTAGTCCCAGCTACTTGGGAGGCAGAGGCAGGAGAATCGCTTGAGTTCAGGAGTAGGAGGTTGCTGTGAGCTGTGATGCCACAGCACTCTACTGAGGGTGATAGCTTGAGGCTCTGTCTCAACAAAAAAAAAAAGAGCTAGAAGAGATACATAGATTCATGGGGTGTGAGAGTCATGGTATAGTTTAAATAGTAGAACACTGACCCAAAGAGCTAAATGACTTTCTTAGGGCTCATGACTGAGAGTGGTAACTGGAAGCTAGAATTCAATCCTTCTGACAGGCCTCCGTTCAAGTGCAGACTATGTTAGCACATTATGTTAAACATTAATCAGGGAGTATCATTAACAAAGACATGGTGTTAATATACTAAGTGTCTGTAGCACTGTTCCTTTTACAAATGCTGCAGTCAACTTGTAAAGAAGAACAAGCTGAGATACAGATGCTAACTTTATAAAGACTGAAACTGTCTAGAGGAGTCTAGTTTGTGTAAATCTGTAATTGACACACATTGAAAAATTAGCCAGGTGTACACAGTGTTGACATAGTTTATTCAGAAGACAGAGGTATTATGGTGTCACAGTTGTCTTTATAGAGATTAGTAATAATATCATTTAGAAGAACCAACCTCGACATATGTTTGTACAAGGCATTACTGTGAACAAACATTGTCAGGTTATAACTAATTTCTACAGCAATAATGCACTTGAAAAGGGTTTATAACCCTAAAATCTGTTTAAGCGTATAAAATACAAAGCATTTTCCCCTGGAGATATTTATATCTATTTTTCCCTGTGTTGCAATATACCTATCTAAAGGAGAAGGGCAGGCAAACGTAATGTTTGAAATTGTAATTGTCTAAAAGAGGAATCTCAATACTGGTCCTGTAACACACTCTAGGTCATTTAATTTATTTTTTAAAAAGCAGAGTTGTATTTCATTTTTTCAATCTATTACCCAGAGAAAATCAGATTACAGTGCTTGGCAATGTGTGCACAGTTCTTGTGTTAAGAAAAAATTAGATGAAGGGAAGTTGTTGGTTAAACGACTTAACGTGGCAATGACTTCCATGAGGGATATTTCCTTCTCTCCAGTTAATACTTGTTAAAGCTGTGACAGCATGTAGATTGGGCATTGAATATATAAACCACATTTCATTATTATACTTCTAATACCTTTGTTCAACTATCCTTTCTTCTCAATAGTACTTGTAGTTAAAAGAATAGAGGATGGAGGGAGCTTCAAAAACATGTGAATAAGATTGGAAAGTTAGGTGTCCAGATGGCTCACCTGAGTCAACACACTAAAATCCTTCTTATTTAGAATGAGAGTGTATGATCTGCTCATTGGGAAATACCTTAGCTTTCTCCTATTAATCCAGGGTGGATGATGTTAAAGTACGGTCAGATGGCAAAAAGCAAAAGTGGGTTATGTAAGGGAATGCTCACATTCATGATTTCAATCGCTCAGGTAGGAGGATTTGGAAGTTGGTGTGGCTCAAGGCAAGTCTGCGGAAGTGCTCTGCTAGGATCGGGGTGCAGAAGAATGGATGCATTTCCAGAGTGTGTTTACCACACTTCTTGCAGAGACTGGCCTAGGGAAATGGAGCAGGGCTCTTCAGGGATTTGCAAGAGGCTTGCCACATTTCCCTCTCCTCCCCTGGGCAGCAACCCTGTTTTCAGCTAGGTGACTGCTGTCCGAAGGTTTCTTAGCTAGGCTTTCCCTCTCAGGCCTCAGACTGTGTCCCTGCTGGGAAGCAGTTACATGAGCCCCAGGAGGCTCCTGTGCAAATCCAGGGAACTACTAATTGTGTCTCTTGCCATCTAATTTAGACACACGCTTCCTTTTCACTTGGCTGATCTCTGCCCATGTCTCGAGACTAAGGGCTTTAGTGTGAGCTCATCTCTTTCTGTATATACCTTCTGATATTGCAATTCGATGATACTCTGGCATGTTACCTGACATCCAGAAGAATTCAGCATCAATTGTGGACCTCATTGCTAAATATTCAAATATCAGGGTAGCAAGAAACTTCTCCATAAGGCAGAACTCAAAAAAGTTTGAGATCAGATGAACCACAGTGTTCATCTTAACATATCAAAGTACTGATATATTGAGTTTCATTTTTAAAAAATTAGATATTGCTATTAAACAATGAATAATACAGTTATACACATAATAATTTTATATACAATATGAAACAACACAGAAAAAAAATTTAGAAAGCGTTAAATGCCAACCTTAGCACCTAATCATAGCTGTGCTACTGATAACCTGCCTTTGAATATTTTCTCTCTCACTGAGTAGGGTGGGAATTTATGACAGTTACTTAACATCTTTGTTCTTCCTTATTTGTAAATGGCAAATAGATGATAGTCCTTATTCCTGGGGCTGTTATGAGGCTTAAATGAGTTAACATCTTTACAATGTTTTGAAAGGTGGTTGGCACATAAAAAGTTTTACATGATCAATTTTTGATAATGTTATTTTGTTCCACTTCCTCTAAATTGCTTTTCCCAGTAATCTTTTTGCATAAGTTATAGTTCAATTATATTTTAAGTTTATAATGAAATATTAAAGTTAGTGCATGATATGTTTTTCTAAACCTTATTTTAAAAAGCTAAGTAATTTCTAGTTGAACCTGTGTTTTATAACTTATTCAACCACTTTCTGCTTGCTGCTTAGGTTGTTTCCCGGACTTTGCTGCAATATAGAATGAATTAAGATACTTCTTTGTAGATAAAATAGTTTTTATGCTTGAATTGATTTATAGAAATGAAATTCTTGGATTAAAGGGTATGAATATTTTTAAGATTTTTTAAATGTTTGATTTTCTACAAGGTGGCATAATGGCACATCGTATGAACACTCACTATATATGATCAAACAGATTTAAATGAAACCTACATAATACAGTGGGATTATCATTTACTTGCTTTATTTTATTAATAAGTAGGGGAAACATGTTTTATAAAAATCTACCTGTGCTGAATGTGGTTATGTTCCAAAGGAGGATAATTGATCACGATGGTAGTCAGTGAAATGTCTAATTAGAACTTGAGCAGGTTATTAAATTTAAAGACTGAAGATTACTCTCTCTAGCATAAGGCTCAAAAGCTTACAGTTTCTCAGGACCTAATTCTTCATAACTCTTATCTTGATTTTCTGATAATGTTTTAAAGATTTGTATAACTGTGCATTCTGGGATTATTTCATAGCTTTCCTTATTTCAAAATTTGCTTAGTGGTTCCTGTTTTCATGCAATTTTATCACAGATTTCACTTCTTCATTCACTCAACAAATGTTTCTTGGGTTTTATTAGTTACTAGGTTCTTGGGATACAGAGATACATAAGATACCGTCCTGGTCCTCAAAGAATTCTCTAGAGAGAGAGTCACACGGGAGAGAGGTGGTCAGTACAAGACTCTACAGCAGGTGATCAGCCACTTGAGAGGAAACACATTGCCGAGTTAAAGAGGGAAAGATGGAAGTCATTTCAAAAAGAGGAGATGGAATGCTCTAACTTTATCTTGCAGTGAAAATTTATTTTCTTCAAACATATCTTATTTAAAACTAAAAAGAAATTGTTCATTTTGCCAAAATTATGTTAGCAAACATTATGGGTTATATGCTGAGACTTGTGGAGTTGTGCAATAGCAGACACTTTTATTCTCAATTCCTCCCAATGAGAGATATATCCTAAGTAAAATCAGGGCAAACAGATGCCTATTAGTAACATCTTCTGGAGCTGAGATTTCTTCTGGATTCTGAATCTCCCAATCTGCAGTAAATCTATTGAAAATTGCTCCTCTCTCTTCCCACCTCCCCAGATCCTGCATGCATTTAAAAGTGATACAATTGGCTATAATTCCCTATAGCATTTTCTACCATTATAATCCAGGATGAGCAAGATACCACTCTTGCTTTAGTCCAATCTAAGGTTGGAAATTTTGTCAAATAAAAATACAAGATACCCAGTACAATTTGAATTTCACATTTTTAAAACATGAATTTGTTTTTTAGTGTAAGTTTGTACCCTGCAATATTTGGGACACATTTATGCTAAAAAATATATTCAGTGATTATCTGAAATTCAAATTGAACTTGATGTCCTGTATTCACTGCCAACTCTAATTCAATTCTTATAGAAGGACACACATAAACTGTCCACACCACGGATCCTCACTCTTGATTCTACTTTTCGAGAGCTAAGTTTTCAATAGAGAATGGCTCCCCCCAAGTGGAAACCAGCCCTGGAATCATCAAATTCATAACATGGAGAGGAAAGAGAATAGCGACAAAATATGAAAAAAGTCTTCCTTGACAAGGAAAAACTTCCCCACTCCATTTCTCTCACCTTTATACGAGTTATGTTTTTTAACAATATGAGAAAAGACTAGTCATATCGTGAAAGATACATTTCACAAAGATGCATTTTTTTCACCTGTTACAACTGCAAAATAAAGCCAAATGGATGTAGAGGTGGAATGAAAGGAAAGATTTCTGCCTAGATTGTCTTGTTGTTAAGCATTAGAAAAATAACAACCTGAAAAATTCCCCAAGGAAGTGCTGCTTTGTTAAAGTGTCACATCTGCAATTTGCATGACTTAAGATGTAGGTAGGCAGCATGTGGAAGGCCCTGGATAGATTCAGCTTGACCTCTTGCAGGGTGTAATTGTTGAGAGAAGTGTGAATCACAGCTATAAAGAGTCTCTGCCAGTGACAAGTTCCAGAGTGGTCTAAATCATAGAGGCGGAACTGGATACCGAACACCAAGGGAACAAAGACAGACAGGAATCAAAGAGTGGCATTGTGTACCTGGGCAGTGGGTAGGGCCACATGGCGGGAGGGTTTTCACTTGTGCATGACCTAACTTTAGGGTACAAATGGCCTTTAAGTTTCTGAAGATGTTTAAGCACAAAAAGAAGAAAGTCTGCATTCACCTATCACCCTGAGCAAAGATTTAGCAGATGAAACCACAGGTGTTTTGCTCAAAGGAACGTGAGGGGAAGACTTGAGTCAGTTCAATGTTTCATTTGTTCCTCATAAAAGTCCGTAGTCAAGGACATTTCTAGACCTTTATAGATTTTATACAATATTCAATGTTTAAAAAATACTTTTCCACTGCTTTTTCCTATTCTTAGGTATTTCTACTTAACTCAATTAAGCAAAACAATGATAACTACACCTTACACTATATAAGATGTATATTGGAAGTTGGTTTGCAAATAGCTCAAACATTTTTATTAACATAATATCCCAGTTTTTTATTTATTATTGGCTAAATAATTGTATTCTCTACTCTTTTACTTTTTTGTGTGCACAAGAAATTCTCAACTTTGCAAAGACTCCAAAGCATACAGAATATTGCCTTCTGGATTTTGGGCAAAAGAAACGAAAGTAAAATCTCTAAATCAGGGATCGTAATGTAAAAGAACTTGCAATCCACATTACTATCATTAGCTATTCAATCTAAATAATTATTATAAATATGATAATTTTATGCCAATATTTTTAAAATAGCATTTTGTCACTAAATTACAGTAATGTAGACAGAAAGTGAGGAATGGGACAGAAGAACTATAAGGAAAGGGATTAAAAGATGTGTCAATTATACATATAACTAAAAGATTTTTTTAATTTATAATTGTATATCTTTCATATACCCCAAACATTAAATTATTGAAAAGACAAGACAGAATAGAATGAATAAAAAGAAGGATACTCCAAGTCTCGTGGGACATTTCCCATATTTATTCTTACGGTAGATAAAAAAATCTCTGTACTCATTTCAATATTGAATTTGCATTGTCCATATTCTCTAAATTCAAAAGTTATAATAAAACTTTATACATAGTAAAGTTAACAAATTAGAAATTAAAAATACTTTCTGAAATAATAGCAAAAGTGTAGATCAAAACTAGTGTTATGCCTGGACATGGTAACTCATGCCTGTAATCACAGCACTTTGGGAAGCCAGGGTGGAAGGATGGCTTGAGGCCAGGAGTTTGACACCAGCCTGGGCAACATAGTGAAATTACATTTGTATAAAAGATTAAAAAGTATTAGCTAGACATGGGGCACACACATTTGTATCCCAGCTACTCAAGAGGCTGATGCAGGAGGATTGCTGAATCCAGAAGTTTGAGATTTCTGTGAGCTATGATCATGCCACTGCTCTCTAGGCTTGGTGACAGATTCTACTTCTAAAATACAAACAAAACAAAACAAAACTAGTGTTATGACTTTTGTGTGTATGTGTGTGTGTGTATGTAGACAGAATCTTACTTTATCACCCTTGATAGAGTTCTGTGGTGTCACACAGCTCACAGCAACCTCCAACTCCTGGGCTTATGTGATTCTCTTGCCTCAACCTCCTGAGTAGCTGGGACCATAGGCACCTGCCACTACGTGTGGCTATTTTTTTGTTGCAGTTTGGCCAGGGCCGGGTTTGAACCTGCCACCCTTGGTATATAGGGCCGGCACCCTATCCCCTGAATCACAGGGGCTGCCCATATTATGACTCTTTTTTTTTTTTTTTTTTTGGAGACAGAGCCTCAAGCTGTCACCCTGGATAGAGTGCTGTGGCTTCACAGCTCACAGCAACCTCCAATTCCTGGGCTCAAGCGAGTCTCCTGCCTCTGCCTCCCAAGTAGCTGGGACCACAGG
>CAUYRH010027491.1:0-33489 GCA_963574655.1 Perodicticus potto | reverse complement strand
TCCCCTATCCCAAGGCCAACCTTCTATTTTTAAAATATCAAGAAGGGAGGAATGTTAGATAATTGCACCACTTTGGCTCCCTATCCCGATTATCCACTGAAAAGCTCAAACTTATGGCCCTCCCCCTACCGCTCTTCACACCAGAGCGGTAACACCTTATTGGCTGTTCTACCATCCCGACACCTCCCCTAACCGAGTCTATATAAGGTGCTCTTGTCTTTTGTTCTCTCTCTTCACTTCTCCTCTCCTCCTCCTCTCCCCTTGTCCCCCGTGTGTCTTCTCTCTCTCTTTCTCTCTCTCCCCTCCTCCTTAATGGTGCTCTGCAGCTTCCCCCAGCAATAAAGACCTTTCGTACAAGCCTTAGTGGTCTGTGAGGTTTTGTGCCGGTCGAGTGCCATCTTTCACAGAGTCATTATCTAATACTCCCCTCACCTGTCCTGTTTCAATAAAAGGCTACTACAGAGGTTGCTTGGGGCTACCCTGAAATCAAGGTTAGCCCGCCTCCTGCAAGCTTGTACTTCTAATCCGCGTCATGCTTGGTTCCTTCCTATGGTGATCGAGACCCTGGCCATAGGGGCTGCGACATCAGTATACATTTTTTATACTTTTTTTAGTATACATTTCAGTGGCAATAAGTGCACTCATTGTCATGTAACCATCACTACCATGTATCGGCAGAACATTTTTCATCTTTTCAAACTGAAACTCTGAACCCATTAAACAACTCCCCATTCTTCCCTTTCCTCACAACCACTATTCTACCAGTTCTTCAATTTTACTCCTTTCTATGCTGTATGAGTGGAATCATAAGAATATTTATCTTTCCTTGACTGGCTTATTTCACTGAACATGTCTTTGAGGTTCATCCATGTTGTACCAAGTGTCAGAATCTCCTTTCTTCTTCAGGCTGAATATTCTATCTCACATACAAGGGTTGTCCAGAAAGTATCCACTGTTAATGACATTTTCCATCTTGCATGGTTGGATACTTTCCAAACAGCCCTCATATGCTTGTATCTCCTATATTTTATTTATCTATTTGTCCATCATGGGCATGGACATAGGCACTGGGTTGCTTCCAGTTGGCTACTGTGAATCATGCTGCTATGAACATAAGTGTACAACTATCTCCTCAATCCCCTGCTTCCGATGCTTTGGGGCATATACACAGAAGTAGAACTGCTGGATAATGTGGTCATTCTATTTTTTTTTTTCTTTTTTTGGAGACAAAGTCTCTGTGCCCTGGGCAGAGTGCTGTGTCATCATCAAGGTTGACAACAACCTCAGTCTCTTGGGCTCAAGTGATCCTTTTGCCTCAGCCTCCTGAATAGTGGGGATTACAGGTGCCCTCCATGACACCCAGACAGTTTTTTTTCTGTTTTTAGGAGGATGGGGTCTTTGTCTTGTTCAGGCTGGTCTTGAACTTCTAAGCTTAAACAATCCACCCACTTGGGCCTCCCAGAGTGCTAAGATTATCGGCATGAGCCACTGCACCCAGCCTAGTTTTTTGGCTCTTAAGTTTGTCAATCTCAGTAACATCCAACAATATTTGAAAATGTCATTGTACACACATTTGGGAGACTATACAGAGACCACGCTGGCTGGCAAGTTTATAAAACCCCAGGCACAGTGACTCAAGTCCTCTAACTTGACCTTTTGGGAGCCCAGGGCTCTGCTTCCTTGGCCTCTGTGAGGCCACTTCTTCCTCTCTGCCGCCTCTATCTCACAGCAATGCAGTGACTCTGAACTCCCTCCACCCACCAGATATAATCCTAAGACTTTGACCCCAGCTTGCTTGGGGCCTGTCACTTTGGAGACCACTGGCTTGTGGGGTCAGCGAAAAGACTTCTTAGATGGACCCCCTCCTTGCTTTCAAAAACAAGCCTCTGCAAAAGGGCAGAGGGATGTGTCCCTATCATGTCTCTGGGCTGTGGAATCCAGTGATGTCATAAGAACTGGCAATGGGCAAGAACATTCTAGATGTACAGTCTGGAGTCCACTGCCCCTTATGGCTACAATGGGAGTGACAAAGCTGATAAAAAGAAAGTGGAGCCAAGACCTCGCTTTGCCCTCCTAATGACAGAGAGGGGTGAACATGTGTTGTGGGTGGGAAGAGAGGGACTGGGGAAGAGGTAGATATTTCAGCTCCTTCCAGGGATGAAGCGGGCTGCACGCTACATGGGGGATGGCCACAGAAGGCTGAAGAAACAATTCTTTAGTAACTCCTTACTTGTTTCATTTCCTCCTATGCATATCTCCTCCTTTATGCTCCAGCCCCAAGGGCCTTCATCATCTTGCTCCCTCTCCTAAGATGCTTCTCCCTTCCTGTTTGCCTGGTCAACTTTTACCCTTTGTTCTGAGCCACCTTCCCTGGCCATCCATCCCCATGACTAGGTGGGAACCCTGTGCCTTCCTGTTGGACGCTGCCAACCCTCTACCCTCTGTAATTTTGTTTGAATATGTCTGCCCAGCTCTAGCAAACTGGATGCCCACCAGACAGTGAGAAGGGAAGCAAAGATATTCTGGACACAATGACCTCAAAAAAGACTAGGAGGCCATGGCAGGAAAGTGCTCGGCACTCAGGAAAAAATACAGGTAGGGGCTCCTCAGGCCCTGGGTGAGGTTGGTGGTGTTCCTGCAGAGGCCAGTTTGAGAGTGAGGATCTGGCTTTCAGGGCTGGCTATGAGTGGCTCAGCCAGGGTTGGGATTCTTGAGGTCCAGTTGTTTCTGTTTGTCCCTTTAGAGAAGGCTGGAGGTAGGGGCACTATCCTTCTGCCACAATGCCGGCCTGGGTGTACAGGGGTGGAAGGTGGTCAGCACATGTCAGAGGTGCCTGGTTCCTGGGGAGGGAGTCCCTGGGGCGACCTTGGGCTTGCTTGCTGGGAGGTTTCCTCCTGAACTCTCTCTGGGTCAATGAATCTTACTGTTCCCCTGGCCCTGAATCCTTTCTGTGTCCTCCTTCCCTCCCCCTCCATCCCGCTCCTCCTCTGCCTGTCTGGTGGTCTCGGCCGCCCCGACCCCGTCTGCTCACAGGTTCCAGTTACTGGACCACGCAGAGGCATGGCGAGGTGCGGTTGCGGCAGGACGAGAACTCGTTCACGGAGAAGGCGCCGCTCACCGTACACGACATGATCATGGGCACAGCCATCAAGTACGCCAACTACATCGCGCTCGGCTCCAAGTACAAGGACAACTGGCACCTGCTCACCTACATCGAGTACTATGAGGAATGCCGGCGAGCAGCAAAAGCCTTCCTCAAGGTACAGCGCGCGCCTGCGTGCCTGCCTCATCCTGCGCCTGCGCGCGACTCTAACCCCACCCACCCACGCCCCTCCTTCCCGTGCCTCTCCGGCCCCATCCTGCGCCTGCGCGCCGCTGTGAACCAGCCAGCCCCACCCCCACCCCCGTGCCTCACAGTTACTTTCGTCTCGTGTTCTCTCCTGTTTCACAGCCAGAGATTAAAATTACAAACTGCGGTTTTCATTCTGTATCACAGTTCAAAAAAAAGAAAAGAAAATCTAGAAAATCAGGCTGCTTATGACGTCAGTTTGAATCCTAGCCCAGCCATTAGCTGCGTGTTTACTTTGCTTCTTTGTGCCTCAGTTTCCTCATATGTAAAATGGACATTTTGACATATACAACATGTATACTTACTAAACATATTGTATACATTAAAGTATATAGCTTATATTTGTATAATATGTAAAATACATCTAACATGAATTTTATATTTTATACTTTTATATTGAATTTAATATGTTTTCTAGTGAAATATGTGAATATATAAAATTTTAAGGTAAAATATCTTACATTAACTTTCATATAGAAATATATAAAAAATAGCCCCTAACAAAAGGATTGCTGCTGGATTCAGTGAGTTGACACACATCGAAAAGTTCTGGCCCACAGGAAGCACCATGTCAGCATTAGCTATTATTTTTATGGTTGCTGTTGTTACTGTGTCTCTTCCACAGTGGCGTTTCTAAGAGAGACCTCTCCTTACTGCCCTGGTTCCCCAAACCTTCCTCCTCACCCTTTCCATTACAGCCTCTTTCAACGATTTGTGCCCAGCTTTCACTGCCACCTTGTCATTTATTTGTTTAATTGGTCAATTCCATGAGGGTAGGAAACCAGATTGCCTTGTTCTAGTACAGCACTAGCCCTCTGGTGTTTGTTGAATGAATGAATGCCTATTTGTTTCTGATTAGAAAAGGGGATAAGAGACCTCTAGAGACTAGCCCAAGTAAGCATTGTAAGTAAATCAGGTGCTAGGTAGACAACGGCCTCAACAGAGCCTAAGGGAGGGTTAAAATTTTAACATACTGGTGGCCCAGGAGAGCCTTACCGAAAGAAGGTGACATTTCAACAAAGATTTAAACAAGGTGAGGGAGGGAGTCATAGGAGATCTGGGGGAAGAGTGTCCAGTTCAAGGGAACAGCCTGTGTGAAGGCCCTGAGGCAAGACTGCTTCTCACCTGTTTGAGGCACAGCAAGGAGGCCCTTGTGACTGGAGCACAATGAGGAGGGGAAAGAAGGAGAGGAGGAGGGGAGGACAGGGAAGGGATGGGGTAGGTCTTGCAGGCCCTGTGGCTTCAGGGGGGATTTGGGCTTTTCTCCCAATGTAGGTAGGAGCCATGGAGGGTTGTGGGCAGAGGGACAAGCTCTGACTCAGGTGTTCACAAGCACCTCTGTGGCTGTTTGGGGGAGGACAGATTGGATGGAAACAGTTTGGACCAAGTGATAATCGCAGGAGCGGGGGTGTTAGGTGACCAAATTCTGAAGGCAAAGTTCACAGGATTTCTTGGGTGTCTCAGAATGAAGTTTCTACCCCATGTAACTTGAGGGATGGAGCTACTGTTGACTAAGATCATGACAGGCCAGAGTGGAGGGAGGGAGCAGGTTTGGAATGGGGGGCATAAACTCATCAATTCCATGGGGGCTGTGTTGGGTTGAGATGCCCATTAGAAGAGGAAAGGGGGCTGGCAGCGCCTGTGACTCAGTGAGTAGGGCACTGGCCCCATATACTGAGGGTGGTGGGTTCAAACCCAGCCCTGGCCAAACTGCAATAAAAAAATATCCAGGCGTTGTGGTGGGTGTCTGTAGTCCCAGCTACTCGGGAGGCTAAGGCAAGAGAATCACCTGAGCCCAAGAGCTGGAGGTTGCTGTGAGCTATGACACAGCGGCACTCTACCCAGGGCAACAAAGTGAAACTCTGTCTCTAAAAAAACATAAATAAATAAAGAAGAGGAAGAGGGGACTGCTGTATCTAAGGGTCTGGCGTGGCTGGGAAAGGCCCCGCCTGGATCTGATGGACTCAGCTGTTACCCCTCAATGGTCGAGTGGAACTGAGATATGCACCATCTTCAATGGCTGAGTTGATCCAAATACTGGCACAGATAGTCATGTGCATAAGCAAAGTTTGACCTACCCCAGCATTTTATCTGATAAAAGTGAAACAAGCAGGCTCAGCACCTGTGGCTCAACGGGCTAAGGCGCCAGCCACGTACACCTGAGCTGGCGGGTTCGAATCCAGCCCGGGCCCGCCAAACAACAATGACGGCTGCAACCAAAAAATGGCCGGGTCTTGTGGTGGGCGCCTGTAGTCCCAGCTACTTGGGAGGCGGAGGCAGGAGACTCACTTGAGCCCAGGAATTGGAGGTTGCTGTGAGCTGTGATGCCACGGCACTCTGTCCAGGGTGACAGCTTGAGACTCTGTCTCAAAAAAAAAAAAAAAAAGTGAAACAAACAAGAAAAACCCAGCAACCAGAACCCACCTATGTATCAACCAAAAGAGGGATTGTTAAATCATGACGTCTGATACTATGTGTTATAGAGGTGTTATATTTGATATCATAGAAAATATTTGTTTTTATTTTACTTATTTATTTTTTGAGGCAGAGTCTTACTCTGTTGTCCTGGGTAGAGTGTCATTATAGTTCATAGCAACCTCAAACTCCTGGGCTCAAGGGATACTCTTGCCTCAGCCTCCTGAATAGCTAGGACTACAGGTGTCTGCCACAACCCCCAGGTAGTTTTCCTATATTTTAGTAGAGAAGGGGCCTCTCGTGTTCAGGTTGGTCTTGAACTCCTGGGCTCAAGCAATCCACCAACCTTGGCCTCCCAGAGTGCTAGAATTACAGGATGGACCGCCACACACAGCCTGATATTGTAGAGAATATTTAAAGACTAGGGAAAATAAATGAGATATATGGTTTTGTGAACAAAATCAGGGGCTGGGTGCTGTAGCTCACACCTGTAATCCTAGCACTCTGGGAGGCTGAAATTGGCAGATCCCTTGAGCTCAGGAGTTAGAGATCAGCCTGAGCAAGAGTGAGAAAAACTAGCCAGGCATGGTGGCAGGCACATGTAGTCTCAGCTACTTGGGAAGCTGAGACAAGAGGATCTCTTGAGCACAAGAAATTGAGGTTGCTGTGAGCTATGATGATGCCACAGCACTGTACTTAGAATGATAGCATGAGACCCTGTCTCAAAAAAAAAAAAAAAATCAGATTGTGATAACATGAGTAGATACTATTGCCCTGACTTAGTAAAATGATTTATGTGTACAAATGTCAGGTAGGCATTTTGTTTGTATTTTCTTGGAATTTCTCAATCCTGGTGTTAGATCATTGGGTCTGCATTTGTCTTTGGGGTGGGGACTATGGCGTGCTTCACTGCTGTCCATCCACTCAGTGCCATTGTCATTCTCTCCTCTGATTTGTGACAACCCAAAATGTCTCCAGGTGTCACAAGGTTTTAAGTGGGACAGAATCACCCCCTGGCTGAGAAGCCCTGCTCTGGGTAAACATGTGGAGCTTGTAATGGAAGGATGGGTTACTTTATCAGAGTGGGGAAAAGGACAATGGTCGACAGACAAAAGGGAGTCTGAGCTGGTAAGCCAGAGGCTCTTGGGCAAGGCTGGGGGTGGTAGCAGCCACGCCTGTCAGAGCCTGATGAGGACCTCCTTCCCCAGCTGGGCCTCCAGCGCTTCCACGGTGTGGGGATCATGGGGCTGAATTCAGAGGAATGGGTCATCGCCAGCATCGGTGCCATCATGGCGGGGTAAGGGCTCCTTGTCTCTCTCAGGAATGCATCAAGGCCACCAGCGCACCTTCTCTTGAGATAGGGTTTCAGGGAAAAGTCCCCAGGACAGGGAGCTCTGACCATAGCTCCACTCCAGTCTGTGCTCAGTGGTATTCATCAATGACCCAGACTTGAACATAGCCTAGCTTACCCTTCCCACGTTTAAACTCACATAGATCCTGTGGAGCCCTGCTCCTGTAACCCCTCCCCCACCTCCCAGAGTCCCTCCTCCCTCCAGACCCATGGCCCCTTCTCCAGACCTATGGCCCCTTCTCCAGACCATACTCCCTCCTCCAAACCCATGGCCCGTCCTCCATCTCCTAGAGCCCCTCCTCCCTCCAGATCCATCGCCTCTCCTCTAGAAAGCCTTCTCGGTTTATCAGGGCTCTCTCTTGCTGAGCCCTCTCTCCACCCACCTTAAGCATTGAGAATCCCTTGAGGGAGGGCCAGGGCAGGACTGTCCCTGAGTCCCACCTTCAAATAAGGTGAGCATCGGAGTGTCAGGGACTCCCAAGAACTTCGGGAGTCCCTGAAGCACTCATCCAGCAAGCCCTCACCTCTTAGCTTCTTCTTTCAGAGGCTTTTCTGTTGGCATCTTGACTAACAGCACCCCAAAGGCCTGCCAGATCATCGCCGAAAACTCGGAGATGGACATCTTTGTGGTGGATAATGACAGGCAGCTGCAGAAAATCCTACAGGTCAGTGATATGTAGGCTTGGGAGCCAGGAGAGCTTGCGGCGTGTGTGTCGGGGGATGGGGTCCTGGTCGTGGCTTAGGCACAGGCATGGACCTTGCCTGATAAAGAAATGAAGTCCAACCAGAGAGCCACAGATCATCCCATTGTTGTGCACAGTTGGGAATGGTAGGTCCGCTGTCAGTATGGGTGGGCCAGTCCCAAGGGGCCCCCAAGAGGTGCTGGAGTGTTATGTTCCCTGGGGCATCTTTGCATGCTGCTGCCTCTGATGTGTCCCAAGGGAGTCAGGGCCAATCCAACGTTGTCCCCAGGGCTCATGCTACAAGCCACCTTAAGGTGGGAGGTGGGACCCCACGATACAGCAAATTGAAGCTTAAGGTCAACTTACTCCTCTAGGTGAGGGAGATTGTTGCATTTTGGGTGACCTCATAATATTGGGATGAAGATCATGATAAGAACCCACGTACATGGCGCACTCACTTTACCAAGGTCCCAAGCCAAGACCTTTGTCTCTTGGAAACAACTTTTATGAGGCAGAAACTACTTTTAAGCTCATTTTACAGATGGGACAAAATGAAACTGTAAGTCCTGGTACAGTTCTGTTTGAGATGACACAGCCAATCAGAAGCTGATACGGGACTTCCATCTGCCAGCTTCAGCAGAGTCCATCCCCAGCTCCCAGCCTGCTTTTTACAAAAATTTCACATTACAGTCTCAGCACCTGTGGCACAAGCGGCTAAGGCACCAGCCACATACACCTGAGCTGGTGGGTTTGAATCCAGCCCGGGCCCGCCCAACGACAATGATGGCTGCAACCAAAAAATAGCCAGGCATTGTGGTGGGCGTTTGTAGTCCCAGCTACTTGGGAGGCAGAGGCAGGAGAATTGCTTGAGCCCAGGAGTTGGAGGTTGCTGTGAGCTGTGATGCCATGGTACTCTACCCAGGGTGACAGCTTGAGGCTCTGTCTCAAAAAATAATAATAATAATAATATTTCACATTACATACTATCTACCATCTTGACTGTTCTTCAGTGGGCAATTCAGGGGCATTCAAGTACATTCATCATATTGTGCAATGATGTCCTTTCCCTGATTCCAGAACGTTTTCATCCAAAAGGAAACCCCATCCATCAGCAGTCACTCCCTGCTGCCCCTCCCCTCCCCACTCCCAGCCTTCAGCAACCACCCGCCTACTTTTGTCCACATAGATTTGTCTGTTATGGACATTTGACGGAATGGAATCCCATGGCTTGAACTCCAGAGTTTTGAGGTTGCTGTGAGCTAGGGTGAGGTCATGGCACTCTAGCCTGGGTGACGCAGAAAGACTCTGTTTCAAAAGCTTGGATGCCTAAGGGGCCAGACATGTCCCCAGTCAGCTATCCTTGCAGGCTGCTCCTTCCCTTATGTGTTCCACTGCGATTTGCTCTTTCCTGCCCAGTGTTTATCCCAGTGGCGTCTATCTGCTGCAGTATTCCATATTCCTATATTCAGTCTTCCTGATAATTCCACTTGGATGTCTAAGCTCAGCCTGTGCAAAACAGAGCTCCTGCTCTTCTCCCCCAGACCCGCTCCTCCATCTGCCCCGACTCAGGCAGTGGCAGGTTCACCATTCCCGCTGCTCAGATCCCAGCCGTCATCCTGACGGCTCCTGTCTCTCCCTCCACCTGCACCAGGAAATCCTGTTGGTTCTTTGTCTCTGGCAGAATAATGGCCAAAGGACATCCATGACCTGATCCCTGGAACCTGTGATTATGGTACCCTGTTTATCAAGGGAAACTGTTGCAGATGGGATTAAGTTTAAGGACTTTAGACAGGGAATTTATCTGGATTACCCAGGCAAATTGATGTCATCCCATGAATACTTAAAAGCACAGAGAATTTCCTCCTGCTGGGTGTAGGAGAGGTGAGGTGCAAGGGAGGTTAGAGATTTTCAAAGCATGGGAGAAATTCAACATGCCATTGCTGGCTTTGAAAATGAATTAAGAGCTACAAACAAGGAAGGCAGCTCTTCTGCAGAAACTGAGATTGACCCCCAGCTGACAGTGAGTGAGGAGACGGGGAGAGGGACCTCCTCCTTGGACCACAAGGAACTGAATTCTGCCAACACCCTTAGCAAGCAAGAAAACGGATCCTCCCCTGAATCCCCCAGAAGGAGCACAGGGCAGCTAATGCCTTGATTTTGGCCTTGTGAGACTCTTAAGTAGAGACCCATTGGAGCACTCCAGGTTTCTGAACTATGGTGACTATGAGATAATAAATGTGTATCCTTCCTTTGTTCAAAAACTTCCCAGGGCTCCCACCTCTCACCTCACCAGGCCCTGCACAACCTACCCTGTCCCCTGTTTTCCTCCCCTCCTCCAGTTCTAGCCTCCTCACTATGCCTCCAACATGCCAGGCACAGTCCTACCCCAAGGCCTTGGCATGGACTGCGACCACTGTCTGGAATTCTTTTCCCCCAGCTCCATACCTCCATAGCTTATACCCTCACCTCCCTCGGGTCTTTGCTTAAAATGTCATTTTTTTTTTCAAACAGAGTCTCACTCTGTTGCACAGGCTAGAGTACTGTGGTGTCAGCCTACCTCACAGCAACCTTAAACTCCTAGGCTCAAGTGATCCTCCTGCCTTAGTCTCCCAGGTAGCCGGGACTGCAGGCACCCACCACAATGCCCAGCTGGTTTTTCTTCTGTTAGTAGAGATGGGGTCTCACTCTTGCTCAAGCTGGTCTCAAACTCCCGAGCTCAAGGGATCCTCCTGCCTCAGCCTCTGAGAGCACTACCATCACAGGCATGAGCCACCCTTCCTGGTCAGCTTAAATGTCATCTTGCCAGTAGGAATTTTCTAGACCACCCTTTATAAAAGTGCCACCTTCAAACTTCCTCCCCAAGCCATCCCCAGTCCTTTCTGTCACACTGAACTATAGGCTAGTGGATTCTAACATTGCCTTATTCATTTTCAATTATTGTCTGTTGAGCTACCCCTTCTCCCAAGGACATAAATGCCACGAAGGTAGCAAGTATTGTGTGAGCTCTCACTGTTGGGTTCCCAGCACCTAGAACGGAGCCTGGCACACAGTACACAGCTGGTGAGTGCATGAGTAAGTGTCATGTGCCACTGTCAGTGCCAGCCAAGAATGCCATAGGGTGTCACAGAATCATTTTAATTTTTTTTTTAATTTTTTGAGATAGGGTCTCACTCTCTCCCCCAGACTAGAGTGTGGTGGCATCATCGTAGCTCACTGCAGCCTCAAACTCCTGGGCTGGAGTAATCCTTCTGCCTTAGCCTCCTAGGTAGATGGGACTACAGGCACTTGCCACTATGCCTGGCTAATTTTTGTATTTTTTTAGTAGAGATGGGTCTCACTCTTGCTTAGGCTGGTCTCAAACTCCTGAGCTTAGGCAGTCCACCCACCTCTACCTCCCAGAGTGCTAGGATTAAAGGTGTGAGCCACCTCACCTGGCTAGAATCACATACATATATTTTTAAGCAGAGTCTCATTTATGTCGCCCTTGGTAGAGTGCTGTGGCATCACAGCTCACAGCAACCTCAAACTCCTGGACTCAAGCGATTCTCTTGCCTCAGCCTCCCAAGTAGCTGAGACTACAGGCGCCTGCCACAATGCCTGGCTATTTTTTGTTGCAGTTATCATTGTTGTTTAGCTGGCCCAGGCCGGGTTTGAACCTACCACCCTCAGTGTATGTGGCTGGTGCCATATACCACTGTGCTATGGGCGCCGAGCCAAGAATCATATTTTTGAAACATTTTTTGCTCACTGTTTCCCCAAGAAAACTCTGGACAGTAATGCGAAATCTCCCTAATTTTTACACGTGGACAGCTAAGTTGAAAAACAATTGGACTGGGTAAAAGACATGGACAGAACCTTCTATGAAGAAGACAGATGAATGACTAACATATGAAAAAATGCTCATTGGCCCTAATCATCAGAGAAATGCAAATCAAAACCACCCTGAGATATCACCTAACCCCAGTGAGAATAGCCCACATCACAAAGTCCCAGAGCTGGAGATGCTGACACAGATGTGGAGTGAAGGGAACACTTTTATACTGTTTGTGGGATGCAAACTAATGCAGCCTCTTTGGAAAGAAGTATGGAGAATCCTCAAAGAGCTAAAAGTAAACCTTCCATTTGATCCTACAATCCCATTACTGGGCATTTATCTAGAAGAAAAAAAAATGATTTTATCATCAGGACATATGTACTAGATTGTTTATCACAGCTCAAATTACAATTCCTAAGATGTGGAAACAATCTAAATGCCCATCAATCAAGGAATGTGTTAATAAACTGTGGTATATGTATACCATGGAATACTGTTAAGTCATAAAAAAGATGGAGACCTTACACTTTTTGTATTAATCTGAATGTAAATTATCACAAAAATGGAAAATCAAGTATTTAATATACTCAATACTAATATGAAGCCAGTAGATGATCTAATTCATGCCCACACAAGAGAAAAACTCAATTCAATTCAAGTTGGGGGGAGGAGGAAGGGAGAAAAAGGAAGAAGGGGAGGGGATTGATGACCTCCCACTTAATAGGCATGATGTAAAGGTATATGGCACATCTCCTGAAAGTGGGACACAACTACAACAGGGCCTCTACCTAACAAACGCAAATATCGTAACCTAGTTGTTTGTACCCTCACATTAATCTAAAATTAAAAAAAAAACAATTTGGGAACAAACAGCAAAAAGACAACCTGATTTAAAAATAGGCAAAGGTCCAGGCACGGTGGCTCACGCCTGTAATCCCAATACTCTGGAAGGCCAAGGCAGGGATTGCTTGAGCTCAGGAGTTCAAGACTAACCTGAACAAGAGTGAGACCCTGTCTCTGAAAATATCCGGGCATTGTGGCAGGCTCCTATAGTCCTAGCTACTTGGGAGGCTAACAAAAGAGGATCACTTGAGTCCTGGAGTTTGAGGTTGCTGTGAGCTATGACGCCACAGCACTACTCTACTGGGCGACAAAGTAAGACTCTTTAAAAAAAAAATGCGTAAAGGGCTTGAATGGACATTTCTCCAAAGAAAATATGCAAATGGCCAAAAAGAACATGAAAGACGTCCAGCATCACTGTTCATCAGGAAAATGGGACACAGCAATAACATTGCTAGATATCTACCCAAGAGAATTAAAACAGGTGTTCAAACAAAAACCTCAGACAGGCCAGGCACAGTGGCTCACACCTGTAATCCCAGCACTCTGGGAGGCCGAGGAGGGTGGATTGCCTGAGCTCAGTTTGAAACCAGCCTGAGCCAGAGCGAGATCCCGTCTCTAAAATTAGCTGGGTGTTGTAGTGGGAGCCTATAGTCCCAGCTACTCGGGAGGCTGAGGCAAGAAAATTGCTTAAGCTCAAGAGTTTGAGGTTGCTGTGAGCTATGATGCCCCAGCACTCTACTGAGGGTGACAAAGTGAGATTCTGTCCCAAACTCCCCCCCAAAATGAAAACACATTGTACACAAATATTTATGACAGCATTATTCATGATTGCCATTACGTGGAAACAACCTAAATGTCTTTCAATGGGTGAGTGGATAAGCGGCATGCAGTCTGCACATGCAACAGGGTATTGTTCAGGTATACGGAGGAGCGAAGCTCTGATGACAGTCCACGGCAGCCACAGCATGGGTGAAGCTTGAAAATAACTAGGCACAAAAGTCCACCGATTGTGATCCTTCTAATATGAAATCACCAAATCCACACAAAAGAAAGCAGAGATCAGTGGTTACCAGGGCCTAGAGAAGGGGATTGAGTGTTAGTGGGTAGAGGGCTTCCATTTAGGGTGATGGAACGTTCTGAAAATAGTGGTGATGGTTGTGGGCTTGGGTGTCACCTGCCTTCATGCCCATGGGCCTTGAGGCTGTGCAAGACTGAGCAGCTGATGTCCTGTAGATCCAGGGCTGCTTGAAGCATCTCAAAGCCATTGTCCAGTACAAGGAGGTAATACAGACGGAACAGACAAACCTGTATTCGGTGAGTCTGGCCAGGGAGAGGACGTTGGGGGAGGGAGGCAAGGCCATGGTGTTCTTTGGGGCAAGTTCTATCCTGGGGGATGCCAAGAGGTCTATGAGCCCCCAGCCTAGAGCTGAGGATGCTGGATTGAGGGGAATCTGGGGAGCTTTCCTGGGGCTTCTCTCTTCCCTGGAGCAGTGGCAAAGTTTCCTGGACCTCGCAGAGGGTGTCTCGGACTACAGGCTGGACCAGGTCATCGACTCACAAAAGCCCAATCAGTGCTGTACCTTGGTCTTTAGCCTGTCAGCCACAGGCCCCCCAAAAGCTGTGATGTTGAGCCACGACAATGTGAGTGTCCTACCGAAGGCTGGGCCCCCAACTCTGTCCCCAGCCAGCCACACAGGTACTTCTGGGGGCCTGCGGGCCTGGTTTACTGTCTTTCAGATCACCTGGACCACGGCAGCCACTGTCCAGAGCCTTTGTTATAAGTGCCCCCCGGAAGGGCAAGAGGTCCTGGTGAACTACCTCCCACTCACCTACATGGGGGCCCAAATCTTCGACATGTGGGTCACCATTGAGGTGGCTGGGGCACTCTACTTTGCTCAGCCAGAAGCTGTGAAGGTGAGTGGAGCTCCTTGACCCCCACTGGATGACAAAAGCAGTGGATGAAGGGCTATCCTGAGTGTAAGTCTCAGTTCACACTGGCCCTACCATGCCTCTGGTCCTGTTTCCCCACTCAAGAAAGGAAAGAGTTGGAGTGGATGAGAGTTGGCATTATGGAGAATGGGACGCACTGTCCACCTCTTCTGGGGTTTAGAGGGAAACTAATTTCAGCCCTTATATGTGGGAGAATGTCCTTCAGGATAGAGCACAATGACGTCCATCCTTGTGGACTCAGCCATGAGTGGAAGGAGATTCTGCTTCAACATAGATGAACCTTACACTCAGTAAAATATTTAGCCAGTCACAGAGGGACAAATTGTGTGTGATTCCTACAGTGACAGAAAGTAGAAGATGGTGCCAGGGGCTGGGATGGGTGGGGAGTTAGTGTTTTATGGAGACAGAGTTTGAGTTTGGGAAGATGAGAAAGTTTTGAAGATGGACTGTGGTGATGGTGGCACAGCACTGTGAGTGTGCTTAATGAGGCTGAGCTGTGCACTTAAAAATGGATAAGATCGTATATTTTATACTATGCATGTATTTTATCACAATTTTTAAAAATAGCACACAAAGGGGCGGCTCCTGTGGCTCAAAGGAGTAGGGCGCCGGCCCCATATGCCGGAGGTGGTGAGTTCAAACCTAGCCCCGGCCAAAAAAAAAAAAAAAGCACAGAAGGTCTCTGAGTATATGGTGTCACATCAGTCACACTGTATTCATCAGTGAACATAGAAAATCACACATTTGCCATCAAGACAGGAAACAGAGAAAAGCCACAGAGGGTTTTGGGTGGCTCATTTTTACCCCAAAATCTTATTCTGTAGAGGGGCCAACATGTAAATAATTTAGAGACAAGAGGCAAAATTGCGCTAATAGAATAGGTACTTAGGGAAAGAACAAATTTCAGCAAAGTCCTCATGGAAAGAAAAGCAAAACTTTATGAACATGACTGTTGAAACTTCATATCATTTTTCACAGGTCACAAAATAGTATAGTTTAGGGCTTTATTTTTGGAGACAGAGTCTCACTCTGTCATCCTGGGTAGAGTGCTGTGGCATCATAGCCCACAGCAGCCTCAAACTCTTGGGGTCAAGCAATCCTTTTGCCTCAGTTTTTCTATTTTTAGTAGAGATGGGGTCTTGCTTTTGCTCAGGCTGGTCTCAAACCTGTCAGCTCAAGCAATCCACATGCCTCAGCCTCCCAGAGTGCTAGGATTACAGGTCTGGGCCACTGGACCTGGCTGGGTGGTATTTTTTTTTTTTTCTTTTTTTGAGACAGAGCCTCAACTGTCACCCTGGATAGAGTGCCATGGCTCACAGCAACCTCCAATTCCTGGGCTCAAGCGAGTCTCCTGCCTCCACCTCCCAAGTAGCTGGGATTACAGGCATCCGCCACAATGCCCGGCCATTTTTTGGTTGCAGCCGTCATTGTTCTTTGGCGGGCCCGGGTTGGATTCGAACCGGCCAACTCACGTGTACGTGGCTGGCGCCTTAGCCTGCTGAGCCACAGGCACCGAGCCTTTTTTTTTTTTTGAGTCAAAAGTCTCACTTTCTTGCCCCTGGTAGAATGCCCTGGTGTAACAGCTCACAACAACCTCAAACTCTTGGGCTCAAGTGATTCTCTTGCCTCAGCCTCCCCACGTAGCTGGGACTACCAGAGCCTGCCATAACTCCCAGCTATTTTTAGAGACGGGGTCTTGCTCTTGCTTAGGCTGGTCTCAAATTCCTGAGTCAAGCATCCGCTTGCCTCAGCCTCCCAGAGTGCTGGAATTACAGGTGTGAGCCACTGCACCTGGCCTTGTTTGAGGTATTTTTTAAAAGAAACCATTTTATGTCTGATGTGGGAGAATGGCATCAACTGGCAGCTGCGGCCCTGACTGGCCTGGGGGACATGGCTTATGGGCTGTGGGCTTCACATTGTCTGGGCAAATCTTACCTCCATCCCTCAGGAGTGAGTTTTTGGTTGTGATTACCAGGGAATCATTCTTAGGAACTGAGAAGATTGGAAAATAGTGATGAGCAAGAGCTGGTAGCATGGCCTTCCTCCTGTTTCCTCTTGCCCTACATCTCTCTCTGCCCATCTCTGTGTATTTCTCTTTCTGTCTCTTTTGATCTATCTTTCTCTCTCTTTTTATTCACTTACTTATTATTTTTTCTTTTTTGAGACAGAGTCTCACTCTGTCACCCTGGGAAGAGTGGTGTGGTGTCGTAGCTCACAGCAACCTTCAACTCTTGGGCTCAAGTGATCCTCCTGCCTCACCCTCCTTGAGTAGATGGGACTACAGGCCTGAGCCACTGTGCCCGGCCTGAGTAGCTGAGACTAGAGATGCTCACCGCAACACCTGGCTAGTTTTTCTGTTAGTAGAAATGAGGTCTCAATCTTGCTCAGGTTGGTCTCAAACTCTTGAGCTCAGGTCATCCACTCACCTCAGCTTCCCAGAGTATTAGGATTACAGGCATGAGCCACTACGCCTGGCCTGTCTTTCTTTCTTTCTTTTTCTTTCTGTCTTGTCTTTCTCTCTCTCTCTCTTCCTCTATCTCTATTTTTCTCTTTCTCTTACCACCTCTTCCTCTTTCTCTCTTCTTCCTTGTGTGTCTCTTTCCTTATCCCTTTCTTTCTTTTTCTCCCTCTTTCTCCCTTTTCTCTCTTTAGCTTTTTCTCTTACTCTCTTTCTCTTTCTTCCTCTCTATCTCTTCTTCTTTCTTTCCCCACCTCTCCCCACCCCACATCTCTTCTCCTCCTCCTCTAACTCAGTTCCAGAAGAGGGGGACATGAACTACTGGGCTAGCCCACAGGATGGCTGAATCTCCCATGTGCTGGGCCACAGGGAAGAGGACAGGGACTCTGCCATGTCTGCTGTGCAGGGTGGTCCCCACCTGTGCTCTGGCAGTTGCTGTAACCACCTCTCTGTATCACTCATAACCCAGCTCCTGCCTGGGCTTGCAAACAGCTAGATGTGGGGGCGACCATGGGAAGCCCGTCTAGTGTGGCAGGGGTGGGGCTGAGGACCCTCCTCTGCTGGCCCCAAAGCCCCTGCCCTGTACAGGGTTCGCTGATGGACATTCTGCGGGAGGTGAGGCCCACCACGTTCTACGGTGTCCCATGGATCTGGGACCGGATGCTCGACAACCTCAAGGCCAGTCAGTTGGACTCGACCACGCTGCGGAGGAAGTTTGACAAGTGGGCCATGATGCTGGGACTCAGGACCAATCAGAAGCGGATGTTTGGGTGAGGCTGGGATGTCTAGGGCTACCTGCTTTGGGGGGTTGCTGGAGGCTGGGCTGGGATGTCCCAAGGCCGCACTCTGCTTCCCTGTGTCTGCTTCTCAAGGCACATAGATCTTCCACTGTGCTTTGGCCTGGCCAAGAGCCTGACCTTCAACCCAGCCAGGAAGTTCTTTGGCCTGGAACACTGCCAGCAGTTCTTCAACATGGGGCCAGGGCTCCCCAGGGCCACCCTGGACTTCTTCCTCAGCCTCAATATACCCATCTTTGAGTTCTACGGCTTGACCGAGTGCACAGGCATCCACTCCGTATCCAGCCACAAGGCCTTCCGGCTGCTGAGGTGGGTCTTCGGGGAGGGACAGGCAGGCAAAGAGGCCCAGGATGTGGGCTGACCCCTTCTCCTTACCTGGGAACCCTAAGGGCACATGTAGTCACCCCATTGGCTGTTGCTCACCAAGGAACACAGGTCCAAAGGCAAATGAGTGAGTGAGACTATGAGGGGATGACCTCAAGCCCTTTTCCAATATGTATTTTGAGTTGCAAACTGTTTTTCTTACTAACAGCAAATCATTTTTAACACCCTAGCATCTCAGGTGAGAGCCACTATCTGTGAGTGTGCCTACTGATTTGGGACTGTCACTGCCAAACTTGGTAACTTAGAATGACAATTTACTACCTCACAGTCTCTGTTAGTCAAGAATTTAGGAGGTGCTTGAGGACTGCGTCATCCGACTTCGGCACCTCTCATGAGGTACAGTCAAACTGTCAGTGGGACTGACTCCTCTGGAGGCTCCACGGGGGCCGAGGAGCTGCTTCCATACAGGTGCCCTCATGTGCTGCTGGGGGCTCCCTCCTTGTTGGCCATCAGCAGGAGGCGCTGGCTCCTTGCTACATGATCCTCTCCATGGGGCTGCTTGAGGGTCTTCCTAGTATGGCAGCCACCTTCCCTCAGAACAAGTGAGGGGAGAGTGAGCAAGGTGAAAGCCACAGTGTCTTTTATGATTAGGGTTGCCAGATTTAGCAAACAAAAATACAGGAGTCTGGTTGAGTTTGACTTTCAGATAAATAATGAATACATTGTGGGTGTTTTTTTCGTATAAGTATATCCCATGCACTATTTGGAACATACTTATACTAAAAAAATTTTGTCTGCAATTTAAAATTAGTTAGGCATCTTATATTTGATCCAACAATCCTATTATCTATTATGACCTAAGCTTGGAAGTGGCACTTAGTCATTTCTGCCACATCTGATGACAGGTCAGCCCTGAGCAGTATGTGAGGGGGTTACATAAAAATGTGGACACATTTTGCAACTACTACTACTGAAGCTACTGATTTAGTTAAGGGACCCCCACATGCATTTTCTGTTGCATGCAGCCTGTACTGATGGAACAGGACAAGATGAAGAGTGAGGAGCAAGTCATAGCCCTCTTTACTGGGCTGGTTTCCTGCCTGGGCTCACCTCTCAGTAGGTGACTACTGTCAAAGGGAAGCACAGGCAGACAGATGCCTGTTAAAGCAGGGAGGACATATTTCATTCTATAATACTACTGCAAAAAGGAAAATAGTCCAGCACAAAGTGAACCCAACTTCGACTGATGCTGAGGTGACTGGGAGTTCTAAAGGAAACCCAGGAGACTGAAAGTGAGAGAGAGAGAGTTCTTTCAGGCTCTTGGGTCCTTGAGGAAGCAGTTTGGAGCCATAGTTTACTTCACAAAGGACAGAAAAAGGGTTCTGAAGTTTGACCTTTTTAAAGTAACTGCTTGAGATTGGGCGGGGTGGCTCACACCTATAATTTCAGCACTTTGGGAGGCTAAGGTGGGAAGGATCCCTTGAGCTCAGAAGTTCAAGATCAGCCTGTGCAACATACTAAGACCTTATCTATACTAAAAATAGAAAAACTAGCTGGACATGGTGGTGGGTGCCTTAGTCCCAGATACTCAGGGGACTGAGGCAGGAGGATCAATTGAGCCCAAGAGTCTTAGGCTACAATGAGCTATTATCACAACCCTGCATTCTAGCCTGGGTGACAGAGTGAGACTCTGTCTCTAAAAAAGTTTATAACAATAAATAATTTCTCTAAGAGGAGATTCAGGACTGCTATGGTCTGAATTTTGTGTCCCCCCAAAAAAATTCATTTTGATATCTTAACTTCCAAGGTGATGGTATTAGAAGGTAGGTCCTTTGGGAGGTGATTAGTTCATGAGTGAAGATTTATTTTTTCACAGTTCTGGAAGCTAAAGTCCTAGATCAAGCTGTCAGGTGGTTGGGTTCTTGGCATGGCTCTCTTTCTTGCAGACAGCCCCCTTCTTGCTATGTCCTTGCTATGTTTCCTAGCAGAAAGAAAGCAAGCTCTCTTGGGTCTCTCCTTATAAGGGCACTATTCCCATCATGCGGGCCCCACCCTCAAGAGCACATCTAACATTAATTACCTCCTAAAGGCCACATCTACATATACCATCATCCTTGGGGTTAATATTACTTGGGTAAAGGAGACCTAATTCATTCCATAGCAGTATGTGGCTTGTGTGTAGGCCAGGACCAGTTTTAAGACTGCCCTGAGTCTCCAGACAGTTGATGCATCAACCAGTTCCATTGAAAGGTACCTTGAATTTTTCTTTTCCTTCCTTCCCTCCCTCCCTCTCTTTCTTTCTTTGCTTTCTTTCCTTCCCTTCCTCCTTCCCTTCCTTCCTTCTCTCTCTCTCTTTTTTTTTCCCAGACAATGTCCAAGCTAGAATGCAGTGGCATCATCACAGCTCACTCCAACCTCAAACTCCAGGGCTTCTGCCTCAGCCTCACAAATAGTTGAGACTACAGGTGCCCACTACCACACCTGACTAGTTTTTCTATTTTTTGTATAGATGGGGTCTCATTATGTTGTCCAGGCTGCTCTTAAACTCCTGGCCTCAAGTGATCCTTCTTTGTTGCCTTCCCAAAGTGCTGGGATTACAGGCATGCGCCATCTTCCCTGGCCTATCCATATCTTGCTTTGTCCCCTGGGCTGGTCTGTGAACTCCTGGAGGACACGAGCTGAGTGTAATGCCTCTATGTCCCCCTTAGACTTGACTCAGAGCTGGGGCTTGCCTAGGGGTCTCTACTTCCAGTCTGTGGCTCTACATCTGCCACCTACTATGGGTCAGTGGGACTCTTAGGGGGGTAAAAGGAAGAAACAAGACTTAGAATCTGCGTGGTCTTGTGGCTAAGAGAAAGAGGGGTGGTGAGCAGGGATAGGAGAATACCTGCTCTGGTGAGGGATGGTGTCTGCCCATGTCTAACACTTCCCCTTCCCACCCATTCCCCACAGCTCTGGGAAGGGGCTACCCAGGGCCCACACCAGGGTCCATATGGAAGATGAGGAGGGTGTTGGGAACATCTCTATTTGGGGCCGGAACATCTTCATGGGTTATCTCAACAACAAGGAGGAGACAGAGAAGAGGATGGACTCCCAAGGCTGGATGCACACAGGGGACCTGGGTTTTTTGGATGTTAATAAGTTCCTGTACATCACAGGCAATGTCAATGGTGAGCAAGATCCTGCATGGCTGCCATGGACAGTGGTACAGGTTGCACACAGCACAAGGCTGAGTGAGGGCTAACTTCCAGTTTGGAGGAAGGGGTGCCTTTTTTATGCCTGGGATGCATCTTTGGTGTCTTTATGCAGAGGGCAGCAGCTATGGGTCCCTTGCAAGGTGGGGCTGCTTTGCGCCAGTTTCCCCGCCCCAAATCCTTGCCCACTTGCTGTAGCTTTTCAGAGATGAAACCTCTTCCTTTTCTGCATATAGATATCATCACTCTCAGTTCTGGGGAAAAGGTCAACCCCAAACCCATTGAGGACCAGGTGAAGATGTACATCCCCATCGTGCGGCATGTGGTTGTGGTGGGCCAGGATGCTCCGTACCTGTGCGCCCTGCTCACACTGAAGGTGTCCTGGGCTGCCCTTGGGCCTCATGACAATCTGGATTGCCAGTTGGTAGAGTGGGTGCTGGTGACCTGGTTGCAAGATGAGGATGCTGAGGTTCAGAGGAGATGGGCACCCTTGGGTGCCAAGTCCAGGATATTAGCCACACCCTGGCTAGGGGACCTAGAGAGGTGGCCTGCTATGCTGGCTTTTGCAGAGAAGGGGCTCCACCTAAGAACAACATTCCAGAGATAGTGCTTGGTGCTCACCATGGGCACCTGAGACCATCTACTGTCCTTTTGGAGGCACTGAGGGCCCTGATCTTAGGACAAGTGATGTGAGAGAGCAGATAGGTGCAGCTTGGCTGGCCGGGCCTCTCACAGACCAGGGCAGCACTATGCATGCCCTCCCAGGCAGGCCTCTGTTCTCATCTGTGCAGTGGGGAGCTGGGCACTTATGCAAGTGGCAGGTGCGGAGGCAGACTGGGAGTGCCCAACCCCATTCCCCGCTGGCAGTGCCAGGTCAATATGGAGACAGGAGAGCCTCGAAACACGCTGACCAGCGAGGCCGTGGCTTTCTGCCGGCAACTCAAGAGCCACTCTACGAGGCTGACAGACATCATCAATGGCCGGGACCACATCATCACAGGGTTCATCAGGGAGGTCATTGACGCCATCAACGCGGAAGCTCAGTCAGAGAGCACCAAGATTGTCAAGTGGACCATCCTCAACACAGACTTCTCCATCGCTGGTGGGGAGCTCGGTGAGAGGCAGGGCACGGGAAAGGGCCCAAATGGCCAGTGACATCCTATAGCCTTGGGCTGAGGCTGAATTTGGGGCGTTTGGGTGGTCATGTGGTTTTGCCTATATCATTCAACAAAACATGTATAAGTCTTGACAGGGTACAGGGCATGGTGCTGAAACCCCTCAAAATCTTTCCCAGTAGCTCCTCCCAAACCTGGTGAGCTGCAGACCAGGATTGCATACCCATACCCCTGGCTCATGGGGGTGATGGGAGAATCCCCCAACCCCACAGTACAGACCTGGGTTTCACAAAGTGTGGGCCAAAGGCCATTCACACACAAGGCCTTGGGGTGCTTGTTAAAATGCCCCAAATCTCCAGGGTTGGGTTGCTGGCACCCACAGTTTTTTTTTTTTGTTGTTGTTGTTGTTGTTGTTTTTGTTTTAGTGGGTTTTTTGTTTGGTTTTTGTTTAGCAGACCCTGGCCGTGTTCAAACCCGCCACCCCTGGTGCACGGGGCCAGCATGCTAACCATTGAGCTACAGGTGCGCAACCTGTTGTTTTGTTTTGCTTCTTTTTTGAGACAGACTCTCGCTCTGCCTCCCAGGCTGGATTGCAGTGGTATGATCATAACTCATGCAGCCTTGAACTCCTAGGCTCAAACAATCCTCCTGCCTCAGCCTCCCAAGTAGCTGGGAATGTGGGTACATACCATCATGCCCAGCTAATTTTTCTTTACTTTTTTAAGAGACAGAGTCTCACTTTGTCACCCTTGGTAGAATGCCATGGCATCACAGCTCAGCAACCTCCAGCTCTTGGGCTTAGGTGATTCTCTTGCCTCAGCCTCCCGAGTAGCTGGGACTACAGGTGCCCGCCACAATGCCTGGCTATTTTTTGTTGCAGTTTGGCCAAGGCCAGGTTCAAACCCAACACCTTCAGTATATGGAGCCAGTGCCCTATTCACTGAGCCACAGGCGCCGCCCTCCAGCTAATTTTTTTAATCTTTGTAGAAATGGGGTCTGTGTTGACCAGGCTGGTCTCGAATTCCTGGGTCCAGCACTTGTCCTGACTCAGTCTTCTAGAGTGCTGGGATGACAGGTGTGAGCCACCACTCCCTGCCTGGCATCTGCATCTTAACCAGTGCTTCAGGTTCTCAGGGGGCTCTGGGATGGACTCTTCTGCTGGCCACCCAGCCAAAACCTCCCGCTGCCCCATGCCCCTCCCTCCCCATATCCCTAGAGCACACTCAGCCTACCAACGCTTGTCCTATCGGGCAGCTGGGCTGCAGGGACCACCTGGGGACCTCCTGGGAGTGGAGGGACTTAGGACTTGCTTCTGTTACAGGGGCAACAACGAAAGTGAAGAGGGCAATCGTGGCCAAGATATACCAAGAGGAAATTGAAAAGTTTTACAAGGATGATTGATTAATTGTGGCCAGGAAGGGGCTCCATTCTCTGTGAGAGGGCTGCCATTTCCCTCTGTGTCCCTTTCCGTTGACTATCAAGGAGCCAATTCTTAGAGAGAGGAAAGCACTCCCAGCAAGGGGGCCTGCTGGCCACTAGCATGCCTCTCTCTGGGGAGGTGCTGTAAGCCTAAAAGAATTAATAAAACTGGCTCACTAGAGCAGTGGCTCTCACCCAGGGGCAAGTCTGCTTATAGGGCTCCTGTGGTGATGTCTGGACATGTCTGTGGTGGTCACATCTGGTGACCTGGCATGGACTGGGGGGGTGCTGGTGGGCTGCTTAGCACCCCAGTGTTTAGGAAAGTCCCCCATGCCAGGAGGAGATGTCAGTGGTGCCTGGCTCCACAGTGAAGGCTCCGTGAGAGTCAGAAGCTGGTGTGACAAAGCTCCTGGGTTTCTTTCCCTTCACTTTGAACAATACACACCCTGTCTTAAGTAAGAAGTAGTTTGGGGTTTGGTGGACAGGTCTGTTGTCCTCTTTAGAGACAGTGCAGGGGTGTGACCCAGCTGCCTGCAAGCACCTTGAGGTGCATATGAAGGCAGATAAGGGCCTGTAACCAGCCTGTGTATGGAGCCAAGGGCACCCAGGCTCAAGTTTTGATGACTGGATTCATCAAAAACACTTGGGAGACTCCTTGTTCACATGGCATATGTTAAATCCCATCTGGCACCCAACTTGTAGGGACGATACAGAGGTAACCCTGTGAAGCCTGTGGACACACATAGTCCAGGGCCTTGTGAGCCAGCTGGGTGCTCAGCCCTGACAAGGTTCCCAGTGGGGTTGCAAGTGGTCACCAGCCCAGGGCATGCACAGGGAGCATCTACAAAAGTCCTGTACATGAGTAGGAAGCAGAAGAGCAGCATCAGGAAAGCAGCTGTATTGAGAACTGGCACTCAAGGAGAGCCACCATATCTTGCTTTGTATAATGTGCATGTTTTTGCCCAAATTTTTGAGGGAAAACTAACCATGTATATTATAGGTAGTATGGCTTGGAAACAGGGGAGCCCAGCAGGCCTCCTAGGGCAGCCACACCCTCCTGTTGCAGTCTGCTGGGTGCATGGGGGGAGATGCTCTAAGTCTAAAAGATCTTCTAGTCTGGGAGGATCTGGGATTCAGTGGGAGTGGGCCAGAGTGGCCTCTGCTGAGAGCTGTGATTAGGGGAGGGCTTGATGGCAGGAATGGCAAGGTGGACTCCTGCTGTGCAGAGTGAGGGCTGAGGCCTGAGGTTCGGCCAGGCGAAGTTGGACTGCAAACCCTGCACAGGTCCCAGGGACCCATCTGGCTACCTGCAGGCTGAGCGGCCTCAGGAGCTCCTGCCCTGCCAGCCATATGCTTGTCTATCTCACTTGTGCTGGTGATGTGGCAGGGAAAGAAGGGCTCCTGGGAGAGAGGGAGGAAACAGATTTCAGAGTGGTGGCTTGGGAGGGTGGGTATGTGTGATCTGTAAATTTATCAGGAGGGTGCTAGTCCTCCCCAGATGTGCCTCTCCTGGCTGAAAGCTGGTCACCTTCTTTAGGGGCATTTTCCTGCAACTTCGAGTCAAAAGTGTGTGTGTACATTACACATGGGAGCACATTATACACAGTAAAATACGTTATTTCCCTGGAGAAATACTTGGGAATATTATCCAAGAAATAAAGATGTGGAGTTGGTCGGCTTGGTTTCTGGTCCAACGTTGTGTGGTGCTAGGAAGTCATCGTGTCCATCCTAACCAGAAAAACAGCTAAAAGGCTAAAAATGGCTTGACAAACCTTGGGGGAGGGAACTCGCCAATCCCAACTCCCTCTAACCTTCCTGTCTCACCTCACTGGGGAAGCTGAGAAACACTTCTGAAGGCCACAGCCCAGGAGCACTGACTCATGAAATACTGAGACCAAATCTCAGGACTGCAAATTGCTCCCTCCCCCCATATTTTACCAGGGGTCCTGTATAATAACTGTGGGTTACACGTGAACTTCAAGACACATTATTTTAGAAGGCATCTCTAGGGAACACTACAGCAAGAGAATAGACAAAATCAAGGGTGACATAAGAAAATTTAGCCTCTGATGCCACAGCAAATAGCAAACACAGCCTACCTCCTAGCCAGAGAAATGCAAAACCTCACCCAAAAAGCCTATTTATCTCAGTTCCTTTTACCTAGTATATTATCACTGTTTTCAACCAGAACAAAAAAATACAACACATGCTAAAAGGAAACAAAAGAAAACAGTGTAGAGAAACAAGCCAAGCAAGCATCATGAGGCGGCTTAGATATATTTTGGAATTATCAGATTGTGGGCTTTTTTGTTTGTTTGTTTTTGAGATAGAGTCTCTGTCGCCCTGGGTACAGAGCTGTGCCTTCATCATAACTTACAGCAACCTCAAAACCCTGGGCTCAAGTGATCCTCTTGCCTCAGCCTTCTGAGTAGCTGGGACTACAGGTGCCTGCCACAACTGTAATTTGCCTAATTTTTCAACTTTTAGTAGAAATAGGATCTCGCTCGTGCTCAAGCTGGTCTGCAACTCCTGAGCTCAGGTGTTCCCCCAACCTTGGCCTTCCAGAGAGAATTATAGGCATGAACCACTGTGCTTGGCCCCACACTATGCCTCTTAAATAAAAATGATTAATATGGATTTCCCTGATGATGGAGCATTTTTTCATGCTTCTTGCCCATATGTCTTTTGAGAAGCATCTATCTGTTTATGTCTTCTGCCCACTTTTTAATAGGGTTGTTTTTTTTTCTTGCTGTTTTGCTTGAGTTCTTTATAAATTCTGGTTATGCACCCTTTATTGGATGTGTAGCTTACAAATATTTTCTCCCATTTTGTAGGTTGTCTGTTTGCTCTGTTGATTATTTTCTTAGCTGTGCAGAAGGTTCTTAGCTTAAACAAATCCCATTTATTTTTATTGTTGCCATGATTGCCACTGGGGTATTTTCCATAAATTCTTTGCCTAGGCCAACATTTAGAAGAGTTTTTCCTACATTTTCCTTAGAATTTTTATGGTTTCTGGCTCAGCGTCCATAGCACAGTGGTTACAGCGCCAGCCACATACACTGAGGGTGGTGGGTTCAAACCCAGCCTGGGCCAGTTAAACAACAATGACAACTGCAGAAACATAGCTGGGAGTTGTGGTGGGTGCCTATAGTCCCCACTACTTGGGAGGCTGAGGCAAGAGAATCTCTTAAGCCCAAGAGTTGGAGGTTGCTGTGAGCTGTGATGTAATTGCACTCTACCAGGGCGACATAGTGAGACTCTGTCTCGAAATAAAAATTTTTATGCTTTCATGCTTTAGATCAACATCATTAATCATCAGGAAAATAAAAATTAAAACCACAATGAGATATTAACTTACCCCAGTTAGGATGAGTTTTATTAAAAAGTCCACAAACAACAGATGATGGTGTGGATGCAGAAAGAAAAGTATGCTTGTTAGTGGGACTACAAATCCGTACAACCTCTATGGAAAACAGGAGGGTGATTCCTCCAAGATCTAAAAGTAGACCTACCATTTGATCTAGCAATTCCATTACTGGGTACTTACCCAAAGGAAATCATTTTATATAAAAGACACCTTGGCTGGGCGCCTGTAGCACAGTGGTTATGGTGCCGGCCATATACAACGAGGCTGGCGGGTTCGAATCCGGCCCCGGCCAGCTAAACAACAATGACAACTGCAACAAAAAAATAGCCGGGTGCTGTGGCAGGCACCTGTAGTCCCAGCTACTCAGGAGGCTAAGGCAAGAGAATTGCTTAAGCCCAAGAGTTTGAGGTTGCTGTGAGCTGTGACACCACAGTACTCTACTGAGGTCAACACAGTGAGACTCTGTCTCAAAAAAATAAATTAATAAAAGACACCTGCAGTTCAGGTGCGGTGGCTCATGCCTATAATCCTAGCACTCTGAGCCAGAGCAAAACCCTGTCTCTATTAAAAATAAAATACTTAGCCAGGTGAGATGGCACATACCTATAGTCACAGCTACTTGGGAGGCTGAGGCAAGAGAATCACTTGAACCTAAGAGTTTGGGGATGCTTGAGCTATGATGATGCCCACTCTGTTACTCTACCCAGGGCAACAGAGTGAGACTCTGTCTCAAAACAAACATACAGGCTCGGTGCCTGTGGCTCAACGGGCTAAGGCGCCAGCTACGTACACCTGAGCTGGCGGGTTTGAATCCAGCCTGGACCCGCCAAACAACAATGGTGGCTGCAACCAAAAAATGGCCGGGCGTTGTGGCGGGCGCCTGTAGTCCCAGCTGCTTGGGAGGCAGAGGCAGGAGACTCGCTTGAGCCCAGGAATTGGAAGTTGCTGTGAGCTGTGGTGCCATGGCACTCTATCCAGGGTGACAGCTTGAGCCTCTGTCTAAAAAAAAACCACATTAAACTATGGTTTGTGACAAAATTTCTATGTGCTCACATATCTTAAAATTTCACATTACTTTTTAATCTGATAGACTCAATTAACATTAAAAACACTGTTTATTTCTTTGATTTGTGTGTTGAATGATCCTCTCAGGCTCTCCTGCAGATTAGTTTGTTAATGAAGTGTTTTCCATCCGAGAACATAGGCAGACACTTAAAAACTGAGCCACTGAGAGACATGCAATGGTTAACTGACATTGAGATTATAACAATATTGTGAGCGCATATGCTCCTTGGGTAAACACACTTCTCTGGTTTTAGCCAGCAAATCTGCACTAATAAATTTAAAATATACACAGGTTGTCTCTCTTATTGCAAAATATGTTCAAAAGTTGCATGTCTTTGTAAAAAACATGGATGCACTTGAAGGATATTATGCTAAGTAAAACAAGCCAGGCCCAAAAAAACAAATACCACATGTTCTCACTTATATGTGGATGCTTTAAAAGTTGATCTGGTAGAAGAAGTAAAAAGCAGAATAGTGGTTGCAGAGCTGGGGACAGGGAATAGCCAGAGGCTGTTTAAAGAATACAAAAGTACAGCTAGATAACAGGCATGCATTCCAGTGTCCTACTATGCAGAGTGTGTGCAAATTTATTGTATATTTTCAAATCACTAGAAATTCAAACTTTTAATATTTCCCAACACAAAGAAATGCTAAGTATTTGAGGCAATGGATATGCTAATTACCTTGATTTGATCATTACACGTGGTATACATGTACATAAATAGGTACAATTATTACACGTCAATTACAAATAATAGTAAAATCAAAAATTAAAATTGAATGCCTGAAAAGCAAACCAAAGATATACAAATGTTAAGAAAATCTTATATTTCCAAAAAGCCACATTTGTTAACCAAACTTTGGATATGATGCTTTTCAGATCTACACTTTATTCTGAGAACTAAGGAAACCACGGGAGGCCTCTCCCCTCCTCGTACACTCCTCGTATATATATACAAGGGACGCATGGTTAGATCAAAGTATCTCTATCTTGGGCCGAGCACAGTGGCTCATGCCTATAATCCTAGCACTCTGGCAGGCCGAGGTGGGTGGATTACTTGAACTCAGGAGTTCAAGACCAGCCTGAGCAAGAACAAGACCCCATCTCTAAAAAATCGAGCTGGGCATTATGACAGATGCCTGTAGTCTCAGCTACATGGGAGGCTGAGGCAAGAGGATCGCTTGAGCCCAGGAGTTTAAGGTCGCTATAAGCTATAACACCACAGCACTTTACCCAGGAGTGGCAGAGTGTGACTCTATCTCAAAAAAAAGAGTATCTCCATCTTTAAGTTCATGAACACCTTAAAGAATCCAAAATGAATCCATACTCCTTCACCAAAAACTAAAAATAAATAACTCTCATACCTTTAACTAAATGGCATCTACTAAGGTGAATTATAAAATGTAAGGGCTAAAAGAGATAGGGAATCTAGAATAACTCTCAGATCTCAAATTTATGCAGTCTACTGTCAATTCTACTTTCTAAACATTTCCATCTTCATTGATTTACCTAGGTTCAAATATTCGTCATTTCCTAATTGGATTAGTGAGTTTGGCAGTTCTCCAAATTTTCAGTTTGCTGACTTAACCTCTAGACAATCAATCCTCAACATTGTTTGGGGTGATATTTCTGTAATATCATAATATAAATATGATGAATAGTTGGTATTCAATAATAATTGGTATTGTTAAGTGCTTGAATAATCAAAATTAGAAAAATAATTGTCTTTACTCTCAGAATGCTTGAAGTACACATAAAGAAACAGTAATTTTTCCATGTACACCACTGTACAGTTTTAATATTTTCTTAATTTGGAAAATAATTTTTTATTAAATCATAGCTGTGTACAATAATGCATTTATGGGGTACAATGTGCTGGTTTTACATACAATTTGAAATACTTACAACAAAACTGGTTAACATAGACTTCACCTCACTTTCTTAATTACTGTGTTCAGATGTTTATACTCTACACCAGGGGTCCTCAAACTTTTTAAACAGGGGGCCAGTTCACTGTTCCTCAGACCGTTGGAGGGCCAGACTATAGTTAAAAAAAGAAACTATGAACAAATTCCTATGCACACTGCACAAAGACCTCCTAACTTCAGAAAAAAAAAAAGGCCCCTCTTAACCACAAAAAAAGGCCTTACTAACTGCAAAATAAAAAAAAAAAATAGACCTCCTAACTTTAAAAAAATAAAACCTAACTTGTCCTTACCTTGGTCCTCAGGCAAGCTCAGGAGGCTGAAAGGAGTTGAGAGACAGAGAGAAAGAAGGAGGGGAGTCAGAGAGTGCGGCGCACATTCCACACATGTGCCCTGCGGACCTGGGACAAGTCGGCTGCTAAGCAGGACAGGCAGCAGCGGCAAAAACACTCAGCGGGTGGATAAATGTCCTCAGCAGGCTGCATGTGGCCTGCAAGCGGTAGTTTGAGGACCCTGCTCTACACTTAGTAGATTCGATATGTACCCTTGTAAAATGCACCTTAGGTGTGGTCTGACCAATTACCCTCCCTCCACCCATCCACTCCCCTCCTTTCCCCTCCCCCTCCTCTTTCCCCTTCATCTTGGGCTGTAGTTGGGTTACTGCTTTCATATGGAAGTGTGGGTGATTATGTATTGGTTTCATAGTAGACCCGAGTACTTTGGATATTTTTTCTTCCATTCTTGGGATACTTTACTAAGAAGAATGTGTTCCAGCTTAATCCTTGTAAACACAAAAGAGGTAAAGTCTCCATCTTTTCTTAAGGCTGCATAATATTCCGTGGTGTACATATATAACAAATGGAAAAACATACCATGCTCATGGCTGGGAAGAACCAACATTGTTAAAATGTCCATAGTGCCCAAAGCAATATACAATTTTGATGCAGTCCCTGTTAAAGCACCACTGTCATACTTTAAAGATCTGGACAAAATAATACTTTGTTTTATATGGAATCAGGAAAAACACCTCGATTAGCCAAGACATTACTCAGAAATAAAATAATTTTTGCAATAAGACATTTTACATTTATACTTTTAGATTTTAAAATTTTACATTTTCCCTAAACTTTTAATAAATTGGTACTTATAAAATAAAAAAATAAAGAAAATAAAATTAGATAGCATAGTAATATGTCATATGTCATAGTAATATAGTTAATTGTTACTATCTACTGAGGGAAAACCATTGTCAGATTTAACATGTAATTGATGAGTTGGCACCAAGTAATGACCACATCATGTTACAGAATATGGATAAAGGTTCTCTTGTGATTCAATGAATCAGAAGAATTGTGGTAGAGATTTCTGAACACAAAGTTACACAGCACTCAGGGCCACAGCCACACAGAGCAGCTATTGCAAATCTTGTCTTCAAAACAACTTGCAATTATATATGCAGGGAAAATGTTCTCTGAAGGATTAGAAAATAACAGAAAATATTAAATTTTCTTTATTGGTGGGAGGTTTTTTGTTTTATTTTGTTTGCTATATAATGTTAAATTGATTAGCCAAAGAAAAATAATGGCTCAGTAGTCAAAGCCTAGCTTTAAACGGATATTAATGACACTGATAATTATGCTGAATGTAAAGATGAGCCTTCAGGGTCAAAATATGAGAATGTATAAATAAATAAATAGGGTGATAGATAATGCCAGCAGACATTTCTTTCTACTATTAAACTCAAACCCAATCACTGCCTACATTGTTTCAAATTTCTAACGTTAATTTGACTTGTATAATATAAGGCTTATCGTTTTGTTTTTAATTACTTCATAAATTTGTTTCTGTTTGTTAGAAATAAAAGGGCTCAAACATGAAAGGATTATAACTAGGTTTTTATCTGTATATATTTAAAAAATATTATAATAATATTCAAATCAAAACTGGAAATCCTTTTTGCAGTTTTTGTCTGGGGCTGGGTTTGAACCCACCACCTCTGGTATATGGGGCCAGCGCCCTACTCCGTGAGCCACAGGCGCTGCTCAAAATATTTTCTTGTAAATAGGATTTCAGTAATACTCATAATTCAGAAACATAGCTGAAGATGACCGGAGGAACATGGATTTTCGAACAGAAGAGAGTCAAAGGGTTTGCCGTGGCAAATGATCCCCAAAACCTGCTCCCTCTGCCTCCCCGTGTTCCCTTCGGCCACTTTCCCAACCTAAACTACTCACTTGCTGCTTGCGCTTCTCTGAACACATCTGTTCTCTCGTTTTTCCAATCCTGACCACAGAATCTTAGTAAACCTTCTAAACTTCCAAAACTTCTTGGGGCCCTCCTGCCGTCTTTCACACATGTGGTGTGACAGTCCCAATCATTCTTACAGACTCAGCTAAGAAGTCACTCCCTCGCTCGGTCCCTGACACCCAAGAGCAAATGCTCTCAAGGGGGGGGAGATCTAATCGAGTGAGTGAGGAAGGCATGACTTTGTGAAGAATGATTTTGACCAGACAAACACTAAAGGGAAAGACTAAAAGAATAGCGAGAAAAACAGGGGAGAGCCGAGGCCAGTGTTTCAGGGACAGATGCACAAGCATTAGTGCTAGGACGGGCTTGTGTGGTGACAGCTTCAAGGGCGTTTGAAAGACTAAGTGAACAGCAACGTTCTCAATGGGCAGGAATAGGCTGGAGGTAAATGAGCTCAGGTTTGCCCCCCAGCCCTGGCCATCTTTAATTTCTCTTCCTTGATATTCTTATCCTTAGTATGTCTTGAATGTTTTCGGAACATCTAACACCTTGTCCCATAGCGATTTATCTACACCATCCTTCTCCTGCTATGTACCCCGGGTCTCTGAAGATGAGGAGCAGCCTTTTTATTTTTCTTTTATTGTTAGGGATTCATTCAAGGAGGAGCAGCCTTTTATTCAGCTCCTCATGAGCTGTTCAAATAGGAGTACAATTGATGGGGAGAGAGGAGGGGAAGCCGCAAGGCAGCCGGAGGGGCACCAAAGAACAGGTTTTGCAGTGATTGCCACATTTCCTGCTTGGCTATTTCCCGACTGTATCTATGAAGATTAGGAGACCGCAGGTGTAACACACACTCTCATCAACGCTTTCACTCCCTCTGAAGATATGCCTTGCTCTCCTGGCAGCTGCAGCGTGGCGTTCCTGACTTTGTGGTTTGTGTTTATGTGAGGCCACGTGTGAGTTTGTTTTGTTTTATCTTTCCACCTGGAAGGTTTTTATTCCTATAGTTCCCTAAAAATAACCAGTCATGCTTTTTGAAAACCAAGGAACTTAGAAAGAGTCCTCAGAGTTAGTAACAGAGCAATGGTTTTTCCTGGTAACAGCACAGGAAGAAAAAAACAGTAACAAAAGGTCTGTGGCTAAACCTAAGATTATCTTTATAAAGGTTCACA
>CAUYRH010027488.1:0-34578 GCA_963574655.1 Perodicticus potto | reverse complement strand
CTGGTGGTGTTTCACTCCACAGAGAACTAGCAGAGCTTAACACCTCCCTAGAAATCTGTGTGTGTGACCTCAGGTGGGAGGCTCTCCCAATCCAAGGCTCAGATTTCAGATTCTGAAGGCTACCCTTAAGGTTAATAATAATAACAATAGGAGCTGATATGATCAATCTCAAAAACTGCTGGCCTCTTTGTTCCCTCCCTCATCTTACCCTCTGGGCAAATAGACTCCAATAAAATCAGAGTGGAGTAAATATTCTGGGCCATTTGCCTGAATCCCACCATGGGCAATGGACCCCTGAGCTCCTGCTTTTAATTCTACTCTATGTCTCTTGTCTTTCTTTACCGTGGCTCCTAAATTTGTATTTCTTCAGTCGATTGCTGCCCATTTCCACAGGTCTCAGAGGATGCTGCTCTTGGGGCAGGACCCTGGCAGGGTGCCAGCTGTCACCCTCTCCTCTAAGACACCATGGCAGGCACTCAAGATACTGACCCTCCCTATAGGCACCGACGAAAAGATAAATCACATCCTTTCCATTCTACTTAACAAGAAAAGGACCCATCTGGCATTTCTTTGGAAAGTGTCTTATAAGATGAGTTGTGCATGAGGCTGTGCTCCCGGCCCTGTGTGCTCTCTCCACTCTGTGCAGAGATGGCACCGTCACTGCTCACTGCACGGACCGAGGAAGGAAGCAAAGTCACCCCCAAGGCCACAGCATGGACGGTCAGGCCTGCTCGAGAACTTACAGTGAACCTCACTAGTAAGTAAACATCTAATTCTCCAGGTCAACATCAGTGCACTGTCTTCATAAACATGGTTTAAAGGACTTGGAAGTTTATTTTGGAGAAGTTTTTACTTTACTTTATGCTACCTTACCTTTGCTTCCTCTGGATTTGTATGTTTTGGGATATATTCTTCAAAAACCTGAAAACCAACATCTAAAGAGATAGCAGAGTGGGATTGCATCTTATGACCTTAAAGCAGACAGTAAGGTCATAAATCTTAAAACTCAGATTATTAGTAAGGGAGTAATTATTTTGTGAATGTGTTTGTTCAAGGGTTGGGAGCAAATTGTGTTAAGAACTGCCTATAGCTCAAGTTTGTGTATACAGGAAAAAGAATGAAAAACTAACTTTTAAAACAAGTTTCAAACATCAGGGCCAAACTTTAGTTTGTTTGCTGTACTTGTCTCAACTGAATATATGACAATAACCTTAATGAAATTTGACATGTGTTTGGCATCAACTTTTCTGGCTGGAGGTTAAAGCAAACATGGCCTGTTTCCCTAAGTGATCTCTGACGTCCCCCGCCCCACCTAAACCCTCTGGTATTTGCTATTATTCTCAGTAAAACACCAACATCCCCACGGCTGGTGACTCAAAAAGTTAACAATAAGGATGTAGGGGGCAGCGCCTGTGGCTCAAAGGAGTAGGGCGCCAGCGCCATAGATCAGAGGTGGAGGTTCAAACCCAGCCCTGGCCAAAAACTGCAAAAAAAAAAGAGAGAGAGAAAGAAAAATATTCGGGTGGCGCCTGTGGCTCAAAGAATAAGGCGCTGGTCCCGTATGCTGGGGGTGGCGGGTTCAAACCCAGCCCTGGCCAAAAACTGCAAAAAAAAAAAAGGATGTAGACTGTGCAGGTCAAAGGCCAAAGCTGTCATAAACAGCAAACCAACATCTTAAAATAAGAAGCAGCAACACACACTGGGCTGACACTTGCAGAGAGGCCTGGCAGCTTGTGTGGCTTGGGCCTGGCCACAGGACATTGTCCCGCTGGAGATACGGGCCAACCTTGCCGGTCTAGAGCCAGCCTGGCCCTGTGCTACGCCCTGGGGGCCCTGGGAGTGTACACCCACAGGACCTCCAGCTCCTGACGGCCAGCTCACACCCCAACACCGACGGGGGAGGGGTCATGAGTTCCTTTTTCCCTGCTTCTTCAGAACTTGCTCAACTGTGCTGTCCTGAGAGAGATGCAGAGTGCAAAGGACACGCACGTTCAGAGAATTACACATCACACAAGCACGGCCCTCAGGCAGAGGGTGTCCAGTCTGCTCTGCCTGTGCCCCTGCCGTGGGCAGCGCTCGCCCCCAAAGCCCTCTTCCATCAGCTGGCACACACACCTGCGAGTTCTGGATCCTAATCGTCCCAGGTGATAGCGCCTGTGTGACCACCTGGCCTTGAGGAGTGACAACCGTGACGGGCTGATACACTGTGCCACCTTGAAAGAGAGAAGGAAAAATAAGCTACTTTTAAGTCTCTTTTTAAAAAAACTTTGCTTTCAATTTCAACTGGTTTTCACTCAACTTAGTTTGAAGGGTTTTTTTAAATTTTTTTTTTTCTTTTCTTCCTTTAGCGATTCTCTTGCCCTTTGCCTCCCAAGTAGCAAGTAGCTGGGACTATAGGCACCTGCCACAATGCCGGCTTTTTTTTCAGTAGAGATGGGGGCTCACTCTGGCTCACTCTGGCTCATGCTGGTCTCGAACCTCTGAGCTCAGGCAATCCACCCACCTTGGCCTCCCACAGCGCTAGGACTACAGGCATGACCACCAAGCCTGGCTGTACTTTTAAGTCTTAATGATCCCAAACCATTCTTCTTTATGTACTTACAGAAGGAAATAAAGTCTCTAGCTGGATGAATTTTTATTCATTTCAAATACTTTGCCAGCTGACTCGTAACTATAAATGATCAAAACAAGTTCCCTTTCTACTTTGTCTTGCAACAAACACGTATTTAAAATTTGGCCAAAGGTCCAAAATGGTGAACATCTGCATCCTGGCTGTGGTTTAAGATCAAAGGCATTCCCTTTCCCTGTGAAGCTCCTTGGTGTAGATTTCTCCTCCACCTGCACACTCCACCCTATTCTCAGTATGCTCATCATGGAGCCTGTCCCCGCCCTGTGAAAGTTCTTGTCCCATGGGTAATACTGAGACTAAGGCTGTACTTTTATTTCATTATCATCAATAATAGAACTTAAGGCTTCAGGATACTGCTAGAAGCACAATTAACAACTATGAAAATGAAAATGACAATTGATTTTTGCTATATATTTTCAGCTCTCATATAAAACCTTTTTTTTTTTTTTGTTTTTTGTTTTTTTGGGACAGTCTTACTTTGTCACCCTCGGTAGAGTGCCATGGCATCATCGCTCACAGCAACCTCCAACGCTTGGGCTCAACAGATTCTCTTGCCTCAGCCTCCCAAGTAGCTGGGACTACAGGTGCCTGCCACAATGCCCAGCTATTTTTTTTTTTTTTGAGACAGAGCCTCAAGCTGTCACCCTGGATAGAGTGCTATGGCATCACAGCTCATGGCAACCTCCAATTCCTGGGCTCAAGCGAGTCTCTTGCCTCTGCTTCCCAAGTAGCTGGGACTACAGGCGCCCACCACAACGCCCGGCCATTTTTTGGTTGCAGCCGTCATTGTTGTTTGGCGGGCCCGGGCTGGATTCGAACCCGCCAGCTCAGGTGTACGTGGCTGACGCCTTAGCCCGTTAAGCCACAAGCGCCGAGCCCCTAGCTATTTTTTGTTGCAGTTGTCATTGTTGTTTACCAGGCCTAGGCCAACCTGGTAAGTTCGAACCTGCCAGCCCTGGTGTATATGGGACCAGCGCCCTAACCACTAAGCTATAGGCACTGAGCCTATAGAACCTTTTTTTCTTTCCAATATATTTTCAGTAGAGAAAAATGATTTACATAAAATCTTTGTTACTGAGAATTAACAAGAAATGAGCAGAGAGTATTAGCTTTTTTTTTTTTTGAGACAGAGCTTCAAGCCGTCACCCTGGGTAGAGTGCTGTGGCATCACAGCTCACAGCAACCTCCAATTCCTGGGCTCAACGAGTCTCTTGCCTCTGCCTCCCAAGTAGCTGGGACTACCGGCACCCACCACAATGCCTGGCCATTTTTTGGTTGCAGCTGTCATTGTTGTTTGGCAGGCCCAGGCTGGATTCGAACCCACCAGCTCAGGTGTACGTGGCTGGTGCCTTAGCCCGTTGAGCCACAGGCGCCGAGCCGAGTATTAGCTTTTGACACTGCTCTATCATGAACTGGCACTAATTAAAAATTACATCCATGGCTCAGCACCCATAGTACAGTGGTTATGGTGCCAGCCACATACACCAAGGGTGGCAGGTTTGAACCTGGACCGGGCCAGTTAAGCAACAATGACAATTGCAACAACAACAAAAATAGCTGGGCATTGTGGCAGGCACCTGTGGTCCCAGCTACTCAGGAGACTGAGGCAAGAGAATCACTCGGGCCCAAGAGTTTGAGGTTGCTGTGAGCTGTGGCACAGCACTCTACTGAGGGTGACATACTGGGACTGTCTCAAAAAAGAAAAAAAATTACATCCATATACTCATCTAACATACAGGACTTCTTTCCACAAAAGCTCGTGGACAAAGTGTCCACCGCATCATCGTACCTGCCACGGTCGCCATGGCAACATTTCCCTGCTGCAGTGCAGACGCTGGCACCACAATTCCTTGAGGGCTGATGGTGCCTGTGATGGCACTTGGGATCTGCTGCAAGTCAGAACACACATTATGAGGGGATGATAGGAAACAGAAAACTCACGTTTGAAACTTCAGAGTAAGTGGCATAATGATGTCATTAGTAAGGACTTTTCCTTACTAATGCTTGGGGCAAAGAGCATACCGGGTGACCCAGCTTTCAGAAAGCACACATCGCAAACGTGGATGTCGACAGACACAACAGCAGCTGTGCATTAAACACAAGACTGAAGTGCTAGTTTGCATGGTGGCTTCTGAAAGAGTCCTTCACTTCCTGCCATAGTCCAGTCTCCTTGAAGCCCTGGAGACCCTGCCTTCTGTAACTCACCCTGTAGGAGCCCTCACTTTCTTTGCGTAGAGCATTTGGGACTAGGCTGCCTACTGCAAGCGTGTTTGTCAGCTCCACCCATCTGAGTCATATCCATTTGGGCTACTTTATCCAATTGCTGTGACACCTGGGTTTATAACTGGGTTGGAGTGGGAGGCATCTAGCACAAGGGCTGGAATACAGCATGCTCCCTGATATCTAAGCAGTTAAACAGCAAAGTGAGTATCACCCAAAGGTGATCACTCTGTGGGCAACCACAGATTTCAGTGTATAAGCTTTGGTCAGCATGCCTAAAGTCAGCCACATTAATTTGGTCATAATAAAAGTTAAACTACCAGAATCAATATTCGAAGCACTAGGGCTGGGCATGGTGGCTCACACCTTAAATCCTAGTAATCTGGGAAGCCCAGATGGGAGGATCACTTGACCTCAGGAGTTCAAGACAAGTCTGAGCAAGAGGGAGACCCTATCTCTACTAAAAATGGAAAAATGAACTTGACATCCTATAGTCCCAGCTACTCAGGAGACTGAGGCAGGAACATCACTTCAGTCCAGGAGTTTGAAGTTGCTGTGAGCTATGATGACACAACTCTACTCTAGCCAGAGTGTCAGCAAGACCCTGTCTCAAAAAAATAAATAAAAATAATAAAAAATAATAATCTCGGCTCGGTGCCTGTGGCTCAACGGGCTAAGGCACCAGCCACATACACCTGAGCTGGCAGGTTCGAATCCAGCCCGGGCCCACCAAACAACAAGGACGGCTGCAACCAAAAAATGGCCGGGCGTTGTGGCGGGTGCCTGTGGTCCCAGCTACTTGGGAGGCAGAGGCAGGAGACTCACTTGAGCCCAGGAATTGGAGGTTGCTGTGAGCTGTGATGCCACAGCACTCTACCCAGGGTGACAGCTTGACGCTCTGTCTCAAAAAAAAAAAGACGAACATAATTAATACAAAGCAGAAGATAAGAGCTGATGCCTATGGCTCAGTGAGTGGGGTGCCAGCCTCATATACCGAGGCTGGCAGGTTCGAACCTGGCCCTGGCCAAACTGCAACAAAAAAATAGCCAGGCATTGTGGCAGGCACCTGTAGTCCCAGCTACTTGGGCCAGGCATCATGGCTCACACCTATAATACTAGCATACTGGGAGGCCGAGGCGGGTGGATTGCTTGAGCTCATAAGTTCGACACCAGCCTGAGCAAAAAATGAGACCCCTGGGTGCCTATAGCTCAGTGGTTAGGGCACCGACCACATGTTCCGGGGCTAATGGGTTCGCTCCCGACCCAGGCCTACTAAACAAACAAACAAACAAACAAACAAACAAAAATACAACCAGGCATTGTGGCGGGTTTCTGTAGTCCCAGCCAACTAGTGAGGCTAAGGCAAAAGAACTGCTTGAGCCCAAGAGTTTGAGGTTGCTGTGAGCTATTATGCCATGAGCCCGAGTTTGAGGTTGCTGTGAGCTATTATGCCATGGTGCTCTACTGAGGTGGCAGAGTGAGCCACCCCCCAAAACACACAAAAACCAAGAAGTGAGACCCCTATCTCTACTAAAAAAATCAGAAAAACAAACTGAGGCAAGAGGAACGCTTGAGCCCAAGAGTTAGAGGTTGTTGTGAGCTATGATGCTACAACACTCTATACCCAGAGCAACAGCTTGAGACTCTGTTTCAAAAAAAAAAACAAAAAAAGTTACAATAATAAAGACTACTTGATATAAACACAGAGACCAAAGGAAAGAAACATAAAATGCAGAAACAGACCCCACAAATACAACAAATTTATTTTTGACAAAGATGCAAAAAACAGTTCGGTAGAGAAAGGATAGCTTTTTAACAAATGGACATCCATAGACCAAAACATGAACTTCAACCTAAAACCTCACACTTAATACAAAAGTTAATTGGGCGGCGCCTGTGGCTCAAGAAGTAGGGCGCCAGCCCCATATGCCAGAAGTGATGGGTTCAAACCCAGCCCCGGCCAAAAATACTGCAAAAAAAAAAAAAAAAAGTTAATTCAAAATGGATCATGAATTAAAATGTAAAATTATAAAAGTTTTCGAAAACAATAATAAAAAAACTTTGAGATGTAGAGCTAGGCAAAAAGTTCTTAGGATTGGCACCAAATGCATGACTCATAAAAGGAAAATAAATTGGACTTTATCAAAATTAAAAATGTCTGCACTAGCCGGCCAAAGTACTCACGCCTATAATCCTAGCACTCTGGGAGAGTAAAGCAGTAGGATGCTTGAGCCCAGGAGTTTGAGGTTACACTGAGCCTTGATGATGCCAATGTACTCTACCCAGAAAGAGTGAGATTCTGCCTCAAAAAAAATAAAATATATGGCTTGGCGGCAGTAGCTAAGTGGTTAGGGCACTGGCCCACACAGGGGCTGGAAGGTTCTACCCCAGCCCGGGACTGACAAACAACGACAACTTCAACAACAACAACAATGACAAAAATAGCCGGGCATTGTGGTGGGCACCTGTAGTCCCAGCTACTTGGGAGGCTGAGGCAAGACAATCACTTAAACCCAAGAGTTTGAGGTTGCTGTGAGCTGTGACACAACAGTACTCTACCGAGGGTTACACAGTAACACTCTGTCTTAAATTAATTAATTAATTAATTAATTTAATTAAATAGAAAAGAAAAGAAACTGAAAAGTCTCCAAGTCTGCACTACAAAAGACTTGCTAGCTAAGGGTTGGATATGGTGGCTCACTCCTATAATTCTAGCACTCTGGGAGGCTAAGGCAGGTGGCTTGCCTATGCTCAGGAGTTCAGCCTGAGAAGGACCAAGACCCTGTCTCTACCAAAAATAGACAAATTCTACCCAGGTGTTGTGGTAGGCACTTGTAGTCCCAGCTACCCAGGAGGCAAAAGGATTGCTTGAGCCCAGGAGTTTGAGGTTAGTTATGACACCACAGCACTCTACCCAGGGAGACTCTGTCTTTAAAAAAAAAAGATCTGTTAAGAATATGAAAAGAGGCTGGGCGCCTGTGGCTCAACGGGCTAAGGTGCCAGCCACGTACACCTGAGCTGGCAGGTTCGAATCCAGCCTGGGCCCACCAAACAACAATGACGGCTGCAACCAAAGAACGGCCAGGCATTGTGGTGGGTTCCTGTAGTCCTAGCTACTTGGGAGGCCGAGGCAGGAGACTCGCTTGAGCCCAGGAATTGGAGGTTGCTGTGAGCTGTGATGCCACAGCACTCTGTCCAGGGTGACAGCTTGAGGCTCTGTCTCAAAAAAAAAAAAAGAATATGAAAAGACACATATTTGGAGAAAATATTTGCAAACCATATCCAATAAAGCAAAGAGCTCTCAAAACTCAACCCCTTAAAAAATGGGGGTGGTGCCTGTGGCTCACTGGGTAGAGCACTGGCCCCATATACCGAGGGTGGCGGGTTCAAACCTGGCCCCGGCCAAACTGCAACAAAAAATAGCCGGGCATTGTGGCGGGTGCCTGTAGTCCCAGCTACTCGGGAGGCTGAGGCAAGAGAATTGCCTAAGCCCAAGAGCTGGAGGTTGCTGTGAGCTGTGATGCCACAGCACTCCAAAGAGGGCAACAAAGTGAGACTCTGTCTCTAAAAAAGAAAAGAAAATGGGCAAAACACATGAGAAGACATCTTACCACAGAAGATACACAGAAAGCATAAAGCACAGGGAAAAGGCTCGACATCATCAGCCACCAAGGAAATGAAAACTGAGACAGCGTGATGGCGCCCACAGCACCAGAGCAGCTGCAGTGCAGTGAGCGCCCCAGCTCAGACGAGACAAAACAAGCCAGTAACAAGATGACAAAGGCCACGTGACTCCACCGTGTGAGAGACCTGGGGACAGGAGGAGGACGGGGAGGGCGGGAGTGGGGGGTGGGGGATCAGCAGTCGGTGTTCAGCGGCACAGAGTTTCAGTTCGGGAAGATGAAACAGTGCTGGAAATAGTGCGATGGCTGCCCAACAATGCCCTTGAAATGTACACTTGAAAATGGTTAAGATGGTAAGTGTCACATTATGATGTTTTACACAATTTTTATTATTATTATTTTTTAAATTTTGGGGTTTTTTTGCAGTTTTTGGTTGGAGCTGGGTTTGAACTTGCCACCTCCGGCATATGGGGCCAGTGCCCTACTCCTTGAGCCACAGGCGCTGCCCTATTTATTTAATTTTTAATTTTTCTTTTTTGAGACAGTGTCACTATGTCACCCTCAGTAGAGTGCCATGGCTTCACAGCTCACAGCAACCTCCAACTCCTGGGCTTACGCAATTCTCTTGCCTCAGCCTCCCGAGTAGCTGGGACTACAGGTGCCTTCCATAATGCCCGGCTATTTTTTTTTTTTTTTTTTTTTTGAGATAGAGCCTCAAGCTGTCACCCTGGATAGAGTGCTGTGGCATCACAACTCACAGCAACCTCCAATTCCTGGGCTCAAGCGAGTCTCTTGCCTCCGCCTCCCAAGTAGCTGGGACTACAGGCGCCCGCCACAACGCCCGGCTATTTTTTGGTTGCAGCCGTCATTGTTGTTTGGCGGGCCCCAGCTGGATTTGAACCCGCCAGCTCAGGTGTACGCGCCAAGCCCCTGGCTATTTTTTGTTGCAGTTTGGCCAGGGCGGAGTTCGAACTTGCCATCCTCGGTATACGGGGCCGTGCCCTACTCACTGAGCCACAGGGATTGCCCAACAATTTTTAAAAATTAAAATATTTTTAACAAAAATAAAAGAAAGAAATCAGCATGGGACTGGGGATCCAATACACAGACTGAGGATTCACTTCACACCCTGAGAATTCATTCCCAAACTGGCAGGGTCAGATATCTAGAGAGCCCTTTGGCAGGAAACCATTGAGACAGCTTGGCAATTGTGAAAGGGCCAGTGGTCTCACCCATCAATGCAGATGTAGAACAGGACCCCAACATATGTACCTGGGACTGCACAGGGGAGTACGGGCTCCCAGGCTCCCCACTCAGCAAGGTCTCACTGTTCATTTTCGTTTTTAGACAAGCAATATAGCGACTGCAGAAATCTTTGCAGAGTTCATTAACCTTTTCCAGCTCCAGAAGATGAATACGCAAAACCTGGATTGCTTTTACCATCTAAAAGCAGGGAAAAGAAAGACTTTCAGACGAGAGAAAGGTGGAGAGAAAGGTGGCCTTACAGTGAGTTATCACTGTCACACATAACCAGTTTTTAGTTATTAGACAGAACACAGTAAAGAGAAGGACTCACATCAGAAGTTGCACAGATTGATGACGATTCTAGTGCCACCGACCTGAGCTGTGTGTGCCTACGTGGGGAGCACGTGGGACACACAAAGGCGCCCGGTGCCTCGCTCCATCGCTCTCTCTGTGACAGGGCACGTTGTTTACCCCGTCTACTCAGTCTCTGCATTCATAAACAGGAATATATCCATACCCACTCCTAGGCAGTTCTTAACTTTTATAATGCTCAATTTTGGTGTCAAGTCTAAGAACTCTTTGCCTAGCCCTAAATCCAGATTTTCTCTTACATTTTATATTTTTGTATTGAGTTAATAAGTTGTGGGGTAATTTGTCCCATAGCAATAGATAACTAATATCAACAATGAACCCCTTTCTTAAGTACCATGCACCTGTGAATCAACAGCTCTAAAGCTCATCTCCTTCACCTATGAACTTGGAGGTGATGACCCATATATATCTGTGCAATGAATAAATTAACCAACATACCAAGAACCACTGAGTGCCACGCTCTGCCAGGCTCTGTGCTAAACACTCACCAGTCAGGGGAACCTTGTCGCTGCCAACCCAGAGGGAAGAGAGGACACCTGCTCCCCGCTTGCTGGCAAGGAAAGATGGGTACGCAACAGAATCAGGCAGAGAGAGCTTCTGATCCTCACCCCAAAAGGGCCAGTACTGTGAAGTCTCACTTGATAACTCACCTATAAAATCTATTAGGTGGCCAGGCACCATGGCTCACACCTGTAATCCTGGCACTCCGGGAGGCTGAGGCAGGAGAATTGCCTGAGGCCAGGAGTTTGAGACCAGCCTGAACAAAAATGAGACCTCATCTCTATGAAAAATAGAAAAATTTGGCTCAGCACCGGTGCTCAGTGGTTAGGGCACAGGCCACATACTCTGAGGCAGGCAGATTCGAACCCGACCCAGGCCTGCTAAACGACGACAACTACAACAGAAAAATAGCCAAGCATTGTAGCAGGAGCCTGTAGTCCCAGCTACTTGAGAGGCTGAGGCAAGAGAATCCCTTAAGCCCAAGAGTTGGAGGTTGCTGTGAGCTGTGACAGCACAGCACTCTACTGAGAGCAACATAGTGAGACTCTGTCTCAAAAAATATATATATAGAAAAATTAGTCAGGGGTTGCGGCAGGTGCCTGTACACCCAGCTCCTCGAAAGGCTGAGGCAGGAGGGCTGCCTGAGCCCAGGAGTTTGAGGTTGCCGTGAGCTATAACACCACCAGGCAACAGAGCAAGACTATCTGCAAACAACAATAACAACTATCAGGACTAGCAAGGACTGAGCATATTCTGAGTAAGAATTTTTTTTATTTTAAAGATACAGGGTCTCATTATGTCACCCAGGCTGGAGTGCAGTGGCATAATTATAGCTCACTGCAGTCTCAAACGCTTGGGCTCAGGCCATCTTCCTGCCTCAGACTCCCAAGTTGCTGAGACTATGGACATACACCACTACGCTGGGCTTACTTTTTTTTTTGGTAGAGACAGAGTCTCACTTTATCACCCTCAGTAGAGTGCCATGGTATCACACAGCTCACAGCAACCTCCAACTCCTGGGCTTAGGCAATTCTCTTGCCTCAGTCTCCCAAGTAGCTGGGTCTACAGGCGCCCGCCACAATGCCCAGCTATTTTTCTATTTTGCAGTTCGGCCGAGGCTGGGTTTGAACACGCCACCTTCAGGTATATGGGGCCAGTGCCCTACTCGATGAGCCACAAGCGCCACCCTGGGCTTACTTTTTTATTGTTTTTCGTAGACATGAAGTCTTGCTATATTGCTCAGGCTGGTCTCAAACGATCTCTTGCTTTAGCCTCCCAAAGTGCTGGGATTATAGGTATGAGGCCTGCATGGGCCTGGCTTTTTTTTTTTTTTTTGAAAAGTCTTACTCTGTCACCCTGTGTAGCATGCTGTGGCGTCATAGCTCACAGCAACCTCAAACTCCTGGGCTCAAGCAACTCCCTTGCCTCAGCCTCCTGAGTGGCTGGGACTACAGGGGCCTGCCACAATACCCAGCTAGTTTTTCTATTTTTAGTTGAGACCGAGTCTTGCTCTTGCTAAGGCTGGTCTTTAACTCCTGAGCTCAAGCAATCCTTCCTTCTCAGCCTCCCACAGTGCTGGGATTATAATCATGAGTCACTGAGTATGGCCCTTGGTTTTTTTTTTGTTTGTTTGTTTGTTTTAAAAAGCTAAAAATGGGCAATTTATTCAGAAAGTTTTCCCAAGGCCTTTTTGAAGGGCCCTATCTACGGTTTTGATGTGGAACCTATTAGGCTCTAATGGAGTACAGGGACAGTCCCTCATGCCAGGTGTCTGTGACTGCCCATCTGAGAGGGAACTGCTTGCCAATGCTCAGATGGGAGCAGAGTGGTGTGCTGCAGCAAAGCTCCAAAAGACACAGCTGACTCTGGGTCCACCAGAGACATTAAGTCCAAGTAATTCTCCATTTCCTTTGGAGAGTGGAGAAAACACTGGATTTTGGAGCCACCGACCTGGGAGTACCACAGATTAGTGTGGGCCTCAAGACAGTGCCGTCCTGGAGAATAAAGTCACATGGTAACCCAGCAACAGAAGTGGAGCACAGGCCCAAACCCTGCAAACCTTTACAAATCCCCCAGTCCTGTCAGGAGGAGGCGCAAATCATTTATTTGTTCAGTGAAGGAAAGGGCGACTAGACAAGGCTGGAGGCCTTATGGACATCCAAGCACATGCACTATAAATTAAGTTATCTGTGACTGTAGGGCTCTCTCCTTCAGCAGGACTCCAAGTAGTCTAGAAGTCTACTAATACGTTCAAAATTTTACTTACTAAATTGTCAGTTTCTGGATCTTCACAAAAGAAGGGTTTCCCTTCTTTCTCTTGCTTCCTTACAAAATTTTCAATGTCCACATCAAAACTGGCAGAAGTTGTGCCTTCGGAGCCCTGGGTGGATTGTTCACATTTTTCAAACAACAAAGCTAATAATGGGAATAGTGGATGCCTGAGGAGGAATAAAAAGAATAAACATACGTCTCACACGTGAGAAAGTGTTAGTGTGTATATAAGCATTATTTTATATAGCACCTTTGCTAGGTTCTAATTTATATATCATACAATTAATTCATCCATTTAAAGTATGAAAGTCAACGGTTTTTACTATGTTCAGAGACTTGTGTAATCATTCGCAGTCAATTTTAGAACGTTTTCATCATCTCCAAAAGAAATCCTGCACCCATTAGCGGTCCATTTACCCCAAACGCCAGTCCACCACAAATCTACTTTCTATCCCTATATATTTACCTCCTTTAGACATTTCATATAATCAGAATCATATACCATGGGACTTGTGTTTGACCTCACTCCACATAATGTTTTCAAGGCTTACCAAAGTTACACCATGTTATCGGTTACTTCGTTCCTTCTTAGGTCCAAAGAATGCTCTATTACTTTGTCTTTTTTTTTTTGAGACAGAGTCTCATTTTTGTTGCCCTCGGTAGAGTGTTGTTACATCACAGCTCACAGCAACCTCCAACTCTTGGGCTTAAGTGATTCTCTTGCCTCAGCCTCCCAAGTAGCTGGGACTACAGGCACCCACCACAATGGGCGGCTATTTTTGTTGCAGTTGTCACTGCTATTTTAGCTGGCCAGGGACGGGTTCGACCCTGCCTCCGTTGGTATACGGGGCCGACGTCCTACCCACTGAGCCACAGGCACCGCTCCGGACGTACCACATTTTATTTGTCAATTTGTCCATTAGTTGTTGGACAAATGGGTTGTTTCCCCCTTTGGTTCTCATGGTCAATGTCACTATGAGCACTGATGTCCCAGTCTGTGTGTGGACACATGCTTTCACGTCTCCTGCATATGTGCACACAGTAGGACTGCCGATCATACGCAGAGCTCTCTATTTAACTTCTTCAGGCACCGTCAGACTTTTCCAAGTGGCCACCCCATTTGATATTCCCACTAATGGTGTTATGAGGATTCTAATCTCGCCACATTCCCAAAAACACTTGTTCTTTTCTGTATAGCATCATAATGAGAGGTGTATCTCTGGTATTTATTTTTACACAATAAATCAGTATGTATCTCTTAAAAAAACTTCAGACCACATTCGCACAGATCAAGCAAAAATTCATTCAGCACCACACTCCTTCCCTGCCCTCCTCTCCCCGAGGGATGCTGTTAATGAGTTAGTAGGGTCCTTTCCCTGAGGACACCACATTCTCACAAGGTTCTGTAGCTGGGTGTGTTCTTCAAAGTGTTCATACATCACAGAAGCAGGACTGGCTCCACAGTGCAAGCCTTGGGAGCGGCCAGGGCCCCGACCCAGTTGAATGCTCAGCTAACACTGTTAATGCATCTGGAACAAGGAGCTGGGCCCCTTTCTTTTTGCACTGGGTCCCCTAAGTAGTCAGTGCTACTTAAGAGAGAGTATCAGTGCATCTTAACTGTGGCAATGCAGGCCACAGTCTGAGACTCCACAGTGTAACCATTTACTTGCTGTTTGAGATCTGTTTCACAGCAATGTGAATCACTTTACACTACCAAACTGTACCCTCTAAGACGGTTAGGACGGTAAATTGTTGTGTTTTTAATTATAATTTTAAAAAAGAAAAAAAAAAGAAGGGGTGGGGTGGTAATCAATTTTTTAAAGAAGTCATTTGAGAACCAAACTCCTCTCTGGAGGTCAGCCTCCACTCACAGTGATGGGCCATCTTCGTGTCCCAGCCAGGGCTGCCCATCGGAAGTGCCCAAGGACATTGTGTAGCTGACTGTTTTCATGGGTTTGGCCACTTAGTGGCCTCTTCAGGGACATGGCTACTTTGTCACTTTTAGGCTATTTGTCTTTCTCTTACTGATCACATTACTTTTAGGATGTTAATACTTTGTTACACAAATGTTCTCCCAGTCTCTGTTACTTGTCTTTGTTTATGATATTTTTCATCACTTAAACAGTTTGAGGTATTCATGGCTTTTTCTTTTTTCACTTTGTGCCTTATTTAAGGCATTCTCAAAGTTACACAAATATTGCTCTACGTTTTTTTCTGATTTCTGACATACTTTAATCTTATAAACACTTGGATCCTGAATCTAATTGGAATTAATTTGTATGAACAAAGTGAGGTACAAACTCAGATTTTCACCAAAGAGCCAATAGTTCCTACAGTACATTATTAGCTTGTCTTCTAGTGATTTAAATTCTCCCATTTATCACATATTTTCATACGTATCCACAGCCCTGAGTTCTCAATTCTGTCATCTGATCATCTGATCCATGTATGTATTCCTACATTTAATGTGCTAGTTAAAAGACTGTGATTAATAGACTGTTTTAAAAGTTGTGGTGAGATCTGTTTCATGTCAATGAACTTAATACTGATGAACTGTATACCCTAAGACGGTTAAGATGGTAAATTCTATGTTATATATATTTTACCACTTTAGAAAAAATTCACACATAGGATTTTGTGTGAACTTACTTCTCTAGGGTAAATCTCCAGGAGTACCGGGTATCACGGGGCCACATAAGATGCACGTGTCTATAAGGGAAGCACAAGCACTTCCCATACTGACGGGCCGCCTGCATTCCCACGGCAGCCTGTAAGCGTCCCGACTGCTCAGCACTATTTGCCAGTATCTGCCGTTACCACTGCTTTTTACCTTGGGATTCTAACAGGTGTGCAGAAGCAGCTCCCCATGGCTCTACCATCCATCTCCTGATCAGTGGTGACAAGACACACCTCTTCCCATGGTTTCTGCCATCTGCTTCTCCCTTTGGGGAGGCATCGGCTTAAGTCTTCCGCCCACTTTCTAGTTGGACTGCTTATTTTCTTACTGGTGAATCCTGAAAGTTATTTCTGTATCTACTTACAAATGCTTGCTTGAATATGAGATCTGCAAGTATTTTTGCTCAGCGTGTAGGATGTTTTTTCATTTCCTTAACAGCATCTTTGGCAGAGTACAAGTTTTTCTCCTAATTAGGTTTAATTTACCGACTTTTTCTTTTATAGGTCGTGCTTTTAGTGTCCTTACACTCGGGACTTTTTGCCTAACCCAGGTCTCACGACTCTCTCCTAATGTTTTCTTCCAAAAGTTTTACACCTCTGGTCTCTCTTATCTTCTCCTCCTTAAGAGGGACCCGCTTTCAACTCCCTTTGGGAATGTTCTAAACTTCCTCTTTAAAAGAGTTTTAAAAAAAAGTTTCACAGTTTAAAATTTTAACATTTGTGTTAATCCTCTTTGCAGAAACCTTTGTAAGGAAATGAGGTTGAGAATCTTTCTTTTTTTTTTTTTTGAGACAGAGCCTCAAGCTGTCACCCTGGATAGAGTGCTGTGGCATCACAGCTCACAGCAACCTCCAATTCCAGGGCTCAAACGAGTCTCCTGCCTCCGCCTCCCAAGTAGTTTGAACCACAGGCGCCCGCCACAACGCCCAGCCATTTTTTGGTTGCAGCCGCCATTGTTGTTTGGTGGGCCCAGGCTGGATTCGAACCCGCCAGCTCAGGTGTACATGGCTGGCGCCTTAGCCCGTTGAGCCACAGGCGCCGAGCCGAGAATCTTTTTTTCTTTGCATGTGTGTGTCCACTTATTTGCCGAAGTCTATCCTTTCTCCACGGAATTGTTGTCGTACCTCTTTCAAAGATCAAGTGAACCGTGCCTGTGCAGACCTCTTTCTGCGCTCTTCACCTGTGTCACTGATCCGTGTCTGTCCGTCACCAGCACCACACAATTACTTTCCAGTAACTATAGTTAGAAATGACATACACGTAGACTGATTGCTCCAATTTTATTCTTTCTCAAAATCATTTTCTCTGTTCTAGTTCTTTTGCATCCCATATAAAATTTACAGTTAGTCTATTTGTATAACTATATCCTGCTAAGGCTTTGTGACTGAGTTAAATCTATAGTTCAATTTAGGAGAATCAGTATCTTTAGTACACTGAGTTGTCCAACCCCAAACTAAAGAAATCACCATTTACTTAGGTTTTGATTGTTTGCATCAACATTTTACAGTTTTCAGCATAGAAGTTCTCCACATTTTGGTGGATTTAATTTTTTTTTTTTTTGAGACAGAGCCTCAAGCTGTCACCCTGGATAGAGTGCCTTGGCATCACAGCTCACAGCAACCTCCAATTCCTGGGCTCAAGCGAGTCTCTTGCCTCCGCCTCCAAAGTAGCTGGGACTACAGACGCCCGCCACAACGCCCGGCCATTTTTTGGTTGCAGCTGTCATTATTGTTTGGCGGGCCCGGGCTGGATTCGAACCCACCAGCTCAGGCGTATGTGGCTGGTGCCTTAGCCCGGTGAGCCACAGGCGCCGAGCCTATACCTAAATTTTTTAGTGAAGTTCTTACAGATAGTACTGTCTCTGAATCTCCAACTGTACGTTGTTGGTACGTACTGGACTGGCTGTGGTGTATGGCCCATGTAATCAGTAACCTTACCAAATTTGCTTATTTAGTTCTAGAAATTTTTGGTCAACTCTTCAGGAGTTTCTGCATAGACTATCATGTCATATACACACAGAACTGGTTTTATTTCTTCCTTTCTAATCTGGTATGCCTCTTCTTTTGTTTTCTTGCCTTACTGCATTTCTGGAATTTCCATTACAGCTCTGAATAAGAATAGTGAGAATGAACATCTCTGCCTAGTTTCCAGTCTCTCCCCATCCAGCACGATGCTGCTGCAGGCCTGTGTGGACCTGTCATCAAGTGAAGAGCGTCCCCTGCTACTACCCTTTGCTGATAGTTTTTCATCCTAACGCTTTTCTGTGATAATGGCCGTCTGGTTTTACCACCAGCGTGATGCTCACATCCCAGGGTGAGTGAGAAAGCATTCCTGCCTCTTATTTTCTGGAAGAGACTGTGTGGACTTGCTGCCCTTTCCTTCTTTATGTGTTTGGGAGAATTCTCCAGGAAAACCATCTAGGCTTAAAGATTTCCCTGCAAGGTTACCTTAAATGTAGATTTATACTTCAAAACTTTTTTTACATTTCAGAAATAACATCTTAGTCTGAGAAGCTTTTCACCCAAGCAGCCAGCACATCGCCACGGAGCCTCACTCCTCTGCCTAGCAATCGCACTAGCACTCCCCACGAGGCTCCCAACCCCACTCCCAGCGCCCCCATGCCCACATCTCTGCCTCCAGGGCTACCTATAAATGGCCTGCTTGTCTGCATCCATCGGTGTCTGAGACTCCACAGGGGGAGGGCTCACTCCTTCCGGGTCAGGCTCAGAGCAGTGTGGATCTTGCTCTGTTTTTAACTCTGTTACTACTTGCATCTGTAAGAGGAGGAAACGTTTTGTTACCAAAGATAAAATAAACGGCTAAGTGTCTATTCTCCAACAGGAATGCAATCAAAACGGCAAACTGCCAGACAGCTCTATGATTGGTAATAACACAGAAGGAATAGCACTAACAAAACTCCCTTGAATTTAAAATGCTTTAAACATAGATAAAGCTTAAATTCCAGAACTGTTTTAAGAACTGAGATGACCAATATCTCTTAAGTCCTCATGATTTTAAAAATCACAGTAACCATACACCGCTGAAGGGAATTCTTGCTATGTATCTTCACTTTTAATAATATTACATGGCCAGGAGTGATGGCTCACACCAGTAATCCCAACACTCTGGGAGGCTGAGGCAGGAGGATCACTTGAGGCCAGGAGTTCAGGGTAAGCCTGGGCAACAAAGCAAGACCTTGTCTCAATTAAAAAGGAAAACAACACAAGAAAATTACAATATGAATAAGAATAATATGAAGTATAAAGAAATAGTCTGGCTCAGCGCCTGTGGCTCAACAGGCTAAGGCGCCAGCCACGAACACCTGAGCTGGCGGGTTCGAATCCAGCCCGGGCCTGCCAGACAACAATGACGGCTGCAACCAAAAAATGGCCAGGCGTTGTGGGGGACACCTGTAGTCCCAGCTACTTGGGAGGCAGAGGCAAGAGACTCACTTGAGCCCAGGAATTGGAGGTTGCTGTGAGCTGTGATGCCACGGCACTCTACCCAGGGGAATAGCTTGAGGCTATGTCTCAAAAAAAAAGAAATAGGGGTGGCACCTGTGGCTCAGTGGGTAGGGTGCCGGTCCCACATACCAAGGGTGGCAGGTTCAAACCCAGCCCCGGCCAAACTGCAAAAATAAATAAATAATAAAATCATTAAAAAAAAAAAAAAAGAAATAGTCCAAGTTTTTACCTTGTCATAAAAACAACTCAAATCCAGTAAGCTATATATCTGTGACAGCACTGAAATTCTCTCACATATACCTCGAATCTCAGGAATATATAAGCTATAAAAATGTTAAGAAATGTCACTGAATTCAGAAAATGAAGACCAGATGTGTATACTTAAAGTCTTAAATTTCATTTAAATTGCTTTAAACAAGTTATGTGTTTGTCACTTAGGTAAGAAAGTATTTAAATACTTAAGCAAATAATTCAGTTTATGAAAAAATACTGCTGCAGTAAACTTCTAATTATCCATGAGCAGCAGATCAAATTGTCCTGACCTCAGTCCCTTCAGGGCCAAGACAGGTGTGTCTCGCCTGGGAGGACGCCGGTCTGAGCCCGGCCTTCTCTCCCTCCAACAAGATGGCGCAGCACACCTAGGAACTGTTTCTCTCCTTCTCTTGAAACAGAAAAGCAACCAAACCCCAAGCCTCAAATGATTTATTTCACTGTCTTTTAAATGATTATGAAAAAAGAGAAAACTAAATATTTGACCATTTGACCGAGCCTGTAGCTCGGTGAGTAGGGCTCCAGCCACATACACCAAAGGTGGTGGGTTCAAGCCTGGCCCGGGCCTGCTAAACAACAATGATGACTGCAACAAAAAAATGGTCAGGTGCTATGGTGGGTGCTTGTAATCCCAGCTACTTGGCAACAGAATCGCTTAAGCCCAAGTTTGAGGTTGCTGTAAGCTGTGACGCCATGACACTCTACCAAGGGCAACAACAAAAAAAAAAAAAAAGAAAGAAAGAAAAGAAAAGAAAGAAAAAAGAAAAATCACTTGGAAATCCCAAATGACTGCCAGGCAAGGAAAGAAAGCTAACACTACTGCACATACCTTTCCTTCCTCAAAAATTCCAACAAAACCAAACAAAATCTCTGCGAAAGAGCCAACCAAGGAAGCATGCAAACCAGCCAGGAAGGAGAGAGGCAGGCTCCCCTCAGTACACAGTCACCCTCTGCAGACACGCTGGGCAGTGCGATGAGCCACCCTGCCCTGCCAGCTCTGAGGGGAAAACCTGCTGCCCGGGGAAGCAATGGGCAGGGCTGAATCTGCTCCCAGGGAGAACAGCCTAAACCCCTTTGGAACACACAGAAAACACTCTCGCCCACTGTGCCTCAGCTGAGCCTCTCCTCCTACCTCCTCCACCCCTCAGATCCTTCTGGTCATAGATCATAACACCCTGATGTTCAAGGACACAAGTTCTGTAGCTTCCAGGAAATCAGGGTCTCATCTCCAGTGGGAGGACAGTGAGTGATTGCCCACCAGCACACACACAGTAGAAGGGCAAGGGTCAGAACCCTATAAATGTATTACTGGGACAGCCTCCTTCATGCTAATAACTGGGACAGGAAACCACAGAATTCCCACCAGAAAGTTGATCAAGGAAGACATTCGGATTGGCAACTGCTCAACGGGGCAATCTGTGATTAACAAAGCCAATCAGCTGCTCTTTAAAAGCAACAAGACAAATACTGATGCAAAAAGATAAATTCCCAAGAAACTATCACATGATTGGGAGAGGTCAAAATTATCAGCAATCTTGGTATCAATTAAGGAAATAACACAGAGGGGCAGCACCTGTGGCTCAGTGGGTAGGGCGCCCGCCCCATATACTGAGAGTGGCGAGTTAAAACCCGGCCCTGGTCGAACTGCAACAACAACATAAAAAATAGCCGGGTGTTGTGGAGGGACCCTGTAGTCCCAGCTACTCGGGAGGCTGAGGCAAGAGAATCACCTAAGCCCAGGAGTTGGAGCTTGCTGTGAGCTGTGTGATGCCATGGCACTCTACCAATGGTGATAAAGTAAAACTCTGTCTCTTTAATAAATAAATAAATAAGGAAATAACACAGAAAATTCTGCAGCTTGTCTTCCTGAAGCCCAGCACGGAGTGGGACGGGATGTGCCCCCAGGGGAATGGTGGACACAGAGAGCACCGTCCGAGTGCAGACAGAGCTGACTGTGAGGAGCGCGCGGGAAAGGCAGAGTCTCACTTGCTGCCCGTCTTGGTAGCTGTCTATGCTCAGCGTCTGTGTGGCCATCATGGTTACCGAACGTTTTACGAGGCCTCAGATCATCCTGAGTGAAAGCGCATGGACTCTGGAGAGACAAAAGGAGAAGCGTGTCAGTAAGAGGTGGAGAGCACGTGTGCCCCCGCTTGTTCCGCAGCACCTACATAATTTTTTTAAAAATACATATTTTGGCTTGGCACCCGTAGCTCAGTGGTTAGGGCGCCGGCCACATCCACTGAAGCTGGCCAGTTGGAGCCCAGCCCGGGCTGCTAAACAACAAGGACAACTGCGACCAAAGAGAGCCCGGGCGCTGTGGCAGGCGCCTGGAGTCCCAGCTACTGGGGAGGCTGAGGCAGGAGACACGCTTGAGCCCAAGAGTTGGAGGTTACTGTGAGCTGTGGTGCCACAGCACTCTACCGAGGGCGATACAGTAAGACTCTTGTCTCGAAGAAAAAAATAATAATATTTTTAATAATATTATTTTAAATAATATTATTATTTAAATAATAATATTTTTTCATGGAGAGAAAGAATCATCCTCATTCCGGGTGAGAAGCCAGCACCTGCCAGCAGCACTCAGTTTCCTCAGCCAACTTGCCCCACTGTGCTGGGCCCTGCCCGGCTCACATCCTGTGTGCGCAGCCCTCATGGGTTCACACGTGCACACTCACTGTCCCTTTCGGGAGTGGGCAGGACAGCCGATGTCCAGGCACCCTCTCTAAGTGCTCAGTCTCATCATTTTGGGATGTCTCCTCTGGGTGAACATCTGGTCTACATCGCACCACCCTGCAGAGTGCTGGGGGGAAGGAAGAGCACACACCCCACATCCCAGCAGAACACGCACACACCACAGCCACGCGTGCACTCACTGGTACACGTGCACGCGTGAGCAGCGCGGTCTGCCTCGCCCTGGAAGTAGAAAGCACGGGGTGAGGAGCGGCGCTCCCAACACAGAGCGCTCGGCTTCCTCCCACTGACGGCAGGCTCCTCACTTCATCAGGCCGCGCGTCAGACACACCCTCCGACAGAACTCTCTGGCAGGACACCCACCAAGAGCTACACCACAAAAAGGGACTTTCAGCTGTAAAAAGCAAACCTCCTTGGGTTCCGGGTTCCGGTTTTTTTTTTTTTTTAAAGGTTAAACATGCAGAAGGCTTTTTAAGATAGGGAAAACTGTTCTAGTTTGAAAGAGCATTAAGTATGTGGTACATACTGAGAGCTGGGTTCTTGGTGACAGAGAGGTGACACAGACGGAGGAGGCGGCTAGAACACACCCTATGGCGCAGGGATGGGAACAGATATGTCCACGTGAGTTCAGGGCTTTTAATAAAGAGAAAAACAGAAATAGACATGGCCAGGTATGGTGGCTTATGCCTGTAATCCCAGCACTTTGGGAGGCGCAGGTGGAAGGATTGCTTGAGCCCAGAAGTTCAAGACCAGCCTGGGTAATATATCAATACTCTACAAAAAAAATTTAAAAATTAGTTAGGCATGATGGCAGTATCTGTAGTCCCAGGTCCTAGGGAGGCTGAGGCAGGAAGATCACTTGAGCCCAGAAGTTTCAGGTTGCTGTGAGCTATGATACCACTTCACTCCAGCAGGAGCAACAGAGTGAGACTGACTTAAAAAAAAAATTGTTTTAAAATAAAGAAAGAAAAGCTCCATCCAGACTAATAAAAATTAAGATGACACAACTTACATGTACAGAGTATTAAAGCTTACTAGCAATTGAATCGGGTGGCGCCTGTGACTCAGTGAGTAGGGTGGAGGGTTCAAACCTGACCCCAGCCAAACTGCAACAACAAAAAAAATAACCGGGTGCTGTGGCGGGCACCTGTAGTCCTAGCTACTGAGGAGGCTGAGACAAGAGAATCGCCTAAGCCCAGGAGCTGGAGGTTGCTGTGAGCTGTGATGCCATACCACTCGACCCAGGGTTGACAGAGTAAGACTCTGTCTCTAAATAAATAAATAAATAAAAATAAAGCTTACTAGCAATTGAAGAAATAAGAATTTTCAAATAATATATCCTTTCCCATCTAGCAAGCATTAAAAACAACAGTAGTCCACTTTGCTAGCAAAATGAAGTACAACCTGGAACGCGGCAGAGTCAGTCCTGTGAGTCACAAACAGTACAGCACACGCTAATTTGGAAAGCAGTTTGACCATATGTACCTTAGCCATAGAAAATGTTACACTGGTCTCAAAATCAACTTAAGAATATAGCTTTAGTGTTGTGACTTTACAGGGAGACAAAAAGATGAAACATAGACAGAATCTAACAGGCTGGCATTTTAATATTTGTAAGCATTCCAGCCTGGATGACTGGGCAAACAGGGACACTTTTCAGAAAAGGATCTGACACTAACGGGTTGGTTGAGTCCTGCAGGTGGTGAGTGTCTCCTTCGCTCAGATCAGAGGAATGAATCTGGAAGGGAAGCTGGCAATGCATCCCAAGAGCTGGGCAGGACACTCGGGGAACGGGGCACATGCCCTCTCATCCTAATGGCAAACCTGCCCTGGGGCCCAGGTGGGGCCCTGCTGCCTCAGAAGATGTACTCACTACCTCTGTGGGGCCTTGAAGCCCCATCAACTATTTAGATCTTGACATTGTGTGTTCAGCTCCAGAACCATCTATGTATTTGGTGTTACAGGCATTTGAAGTATTTAAGAAAATTTGGCAAGTTATTCTTAGATTCTGGCCTTGATTCCAATTTAAAATGTATAACTGGGTTACTGGTTTTAAACATTACTTTTTTTTTTCTTTTTTTGAGACAGAGTCTTACTTTATCGCCCTTGGTAGAGTACTGTGGTGTCATAGCTCATAGCAACCTCCAACTCCTGGGCTTAGGTGGTTCTCTTGCCTCAGTCTCCTGGTAGCTGAGACTACAGGCACCCACCACAACACCCAGCTATTTTTTGTTGTTGTTTAGGTTGTCTGGGCCAGGCTCGAACCAGACACCCTTGGTATATGGGGCTGGCACCCTACGCAATGAGCTACAGGCGCTGCCTAACCATTACTTTTTTAGTCATAAAGTAAAACAGAGAAATTAACTCAAATTGTAAATGGCCCTCATTTAATCAAGTTTATGAACTTCCAGAACCTCTCCTTGGCACTGGGAACACTGCAGGGTGCAGAACCAGGTCCCAACACCAGGTCCTGCCACACCTCTGAGAGCAAAGTCTGAGCACCTGAGATCTGTTCTGTGTGTAATTTTAAATTGTGTGCAAGGAAATTTGCATTACAAATGGAATGTATCACTAAAAATGATATATTTAGTCTGATCAACTTAAGTTATCCAAAGGTTGTCTTAAAGGTACAAATTAAAACTTACCAAATTTATAAAGAGAATGATAAAATTCATGACTCCAACATGAAATTGAAGAGAAAAACCAGGTCTTTAACTTTGTAGCATTAATAAACGTTGCTTTTAGTATTAACCTGGTTGGAGTTGAAACACATTCTTCTTAGTAAAGTATTACAAGAATGGAGAAGCAAGAATCTGATGTACTGGCTCGGCGGCCGTAGCTCAGGGGTTAGGGCGCTGGCCACATACACTGAGGCAGGTGGGTTCAAACCTGGCCCGGGCTTGCTAAATGACAATGACAACTATAACAAAAAAATAGCCAGGGCGGCGCCTATGGCTCAAGGAGTAGGGCGCCAGACCCATATGCCAGAGGTGATGGATTCAAACCCAGCCAAAACCTGCAAAAAAAAAAAAAAAAGAAAAGAAAAAAAATAGCCGAGCATTGTGGCGGGTGCTGTAATCCCAGCTACTTAAGGAGGCTGAGGCAAAAGAATCGCTTAAGCCTAGAGACTTAGAGGTTGCTGTGAGCTGTGACGCCACAGTACTCTACTGAGGGCAACATAGTGAGACTCTGTCTCAAAAAAAGAAAAAAAATCTGGTGTGGCGCCTGTGGCTCAGTGAGTAGGGCGCTGGCCCCATATACCAAAGGTGGTGGGTTCAAACCTGGTCCCAGCCAAACTGCAACAAAAAAATAGCCAGGCGTTGTGGTGGGCGCCTGTAGTCCCAGCTACTCGGGAGGCTGAGGCAAGACAATCGCTTGAGCCCAAGAGCTGGAGGTTGCGGTGAGCTGTGACGCCAGGCACTCTACTGAGGGTGACAAAGTGAGACTGTCCCTAAAAAAAAAAAAAAAAACTGATGTACTCAATACTAATATGAAGACAGCAGACAATCTAATACACACCCACAGAAGAGAAAAACTCAAATCAATTCAAGGTGGGGAGTGGGGAGAAGGGAGGAGGGGAGGCAGGGGGTGTGCTCCCACTGAGTGGGCACAATGCTGGGTGCATGGCACAGTCTTTGGGGGTGGGACACAATTATGAGAGGGATTTAACCTAACGAATGCAAACACTGTACCCTAATCTTTGTACCCTCAAATAACCTGAAACAAAAAAAAAAAAGAAAAATTAAATAAAAAAAGAAAATTTACAAAAAAATGAAAAATAAATGTTGTGTGTGTTTGTTTTGTTTTTTGTTTGAGACAGAGCCTCAAGCTGTCACCCTGGGTAGAGTGCTGTGGCATCACAGCTCACAGCAACCTTAAACTCCTGGGCTCAGGCGAGTCTCCTGTCTCTGCCTCCCAAGTAGCTGGGACTACGGGCGCCCGCCACAACGCCCGGCCATTTTTTGGTTGCAGCCGTCATGGTCATTTGGCGGGCCCAGGCCGGATTCGAACTCGTCAGCTCAGGTGTACGTGGCTGGCGCATTAGCCCGTTGAGCCACAAGCACCGAGCCAGAGTTTGACTTTTAACTTGACTGGAACAGAGGACAGGTATTTCTTATTTTTGATGCCACTTAGAATTTGGCTTTTTACTTAGCAAATAAGGTGAAAAAATAAGGTGAAAAAAAATAAGGCGCTGAGCCTAATGTTGTTTTTTTTTTTTTTTTGTAGAGACAGAGTCTCACTCTCTCGCCCTCCATAGAGTGCTATGGAGTCACAGCTCACAGCAACCTCCACCTCTTAGGCTTGAGCGATTCTCTTGCCTCAGCCTCCCCGGTAGCTGGGATTACAGGTGCCCGCCACAACGCCCAGCTGATTTTTGATGCAGTTCGGCTGGGGCCGGGTTGCTGTTTTATGGGGTTTTTTTTTTGAGACAGAGTTTCACTATGTTGCCCTCGGTAGAGTGCTGTGGCATCACACAGCTCACAGCAACCTCCAACTCCTGGGCTTAGGCGATTCTCCTGCCTCAGCCTCCCGAGTAGCTGGGACTACAGGTGCCCACCACAACGCCCGGCTATTTTTTTGTTGCAGTTTGGCCGGGGCTGGGTTCAAACCTGCCACCCTCGGTATATGAGACCAGCTCCCTATCCACTGAGCCACAGGTGTCGTCCATAAATGTTGGTTTTAAAGTAACATCAAGCATTAATTTCTGCTTCATTTCGAAGGGCATTAAAAACTCATGGCAATAGGTGGCACCTGTGGCTCATTGAGTAGGGCGCCGGCCCCATATACCGAAGGTGGCGGATTCAAATCCAGTCTCGGCCAAACTGCAAAACAGAAAAATAACCGGGTGTTGTGGCGGGCGCCTGTAGTCCCAGCTACTGGGGGGCTGAAGCAAGAAAATTGCGTAAGCCCAGGAGTTGGAGGCTGCTGTGAGGTGTGTGACGCCACGGCACTCTACCGAGGGTGATAAGTGAGACTCTGTCCCTACAACAAAAAAAAAACTCATGGCAAGAAGGCTAGTGACATTTGCTTTACCAGCAGCCTACCAAAAACATGTTTTTGATCCTCAATAATACAAAATGGAATGGAAGCCACATGTCCTTCCACAGAAGAATGGGGAGTCAACTTAATCACCCATTACTCAATCTTCAGACACGAGGCAGCGAGGAGAAGCGCTGTCAGCAAGCTGCAGAGGGAAACCGCAGGCTCACAGTTCATATGCATTTGACTGCGTGGTTCACTCATTCCACAAATACCTACCGAAGGTCCCCTCTGTGCCTGGGTCTGTTTCATGAGTAGGGAATAGAGCACAGAATACAACAAAGGCTCTGCTGCCAACAAACCACTATCTAACAACTTGTACAACTTCTTTATGGAGAGCCATCTCCGCAGGCCTTACCCTTCGAGAGCACAGGGCTTTGTTTTCTCAGATCCTTGCCTCTGACCACCACTAAGCTTCATGGTCTTCTCTGTGCATGTCTTCTTGGGTAGGTTATTTTCAGTCAAATTATTTTCCATTTTAGGGTTTTCCCTCCTATTTTTACAACTATCTAGTGCAATTATACTTTCTGGTAGGCTGTTGGTAAAGCAAACGTCACTGGTTTGTGCAAACAGACCTTGTGTCTGGCAACTCTGCAGACTCTCCTTCGGCGCTAAGACTTCACAGAGACCACACTGGTGAGTTTTCTCTCGGGGTTTTCTCTTGGGGTTGTCCTTGTCTATCTATGAGTCATGCAGGTAGAAAGTCCTGTTGTTTTTGAGTAACTCCAGAGAACTGCTCTCAAATGTAAATGGAGGAAGAAAGGTCCCTCAACAACTCAATTACCCTTAAATAAGAAACACCATGAACTCTGAATGCTCTTAAGGTAAAAAGAAAAAAAAGAGAGAGAGACAAATGCCTGAGGTGACAGATACCCCAGTTACCCAGACTTGATTAATTCAAGTTGTAGGCCTCATCAAAACATCACATGTGCCCTCTAAAGACATATAACTATTATGTACCCATAATAATTAGAAATAATTTCTTTTTTGTAGAGACAGTCTCACTCCATTGCCCTCAGTAGAGTGCTATGGCATCACACAGCTCACTGCAACCTCCAGCTCCTGGGCCTACGTGACTCTCTTGCCTCAGCCAGAAATAATTTTTTAATTAAGAAATAGCAGGCTGGGCACAGTGGCAACGGCTGTGGTCCTAACAGCACTTTGGGAGGCCTAGTGAGATCTGTCTCAAAAACATTTCTGCCAGGCACAGTGGCTCATGTCAATAAACCCAGGACTCTGGGAGGGCAAGGTGGGAGGATCCCTTGAGCTCAGGAGTTTGAGACCAGCCTGAGCAAGAGTGAGACCCGTCTCTACTAAAAATAGAAAAATTAGCTGGGCATCATGGTGGGGGGCCGAGGATCACTTAAGCCCAGGAGTCTGAGGTTGATGTCAGCCATGATGATGCTACAGCACTCTACTCCAGGTGACAGAGTGAGACTCTCAAAAAAAAAAAAAAGGAAATCAGGGTAGTAGTTAATATGTACAATTCTGGAGTCTACAAAAGTTATATCAGTTCAGTCTATTAATTATGGTGTCACTGGAAATGTCAGACACTATTTTTTTTTTTTTGAGACAGTCTATGTCACTCTTGGTAGAGTGCTGTAGCGTCACAGCTCACAGCAACCTCAAACTCTTGGGCTTAAGTGATTCTCTTGCCTCAGCCTCCCAAGTAGCTGGGACTACAGGCACCTGCACAATGCCCAGTTATTTTCGTTGCTGTTGTTGTTGTAGTTGTCATTTTTGTTTTAGCAGGCCTAGGCAGGGTTTGAACCTGCCAGCCCCAGCGTATGTGGCTGGTGCCCTAAACACTGAGCAACGGGTGCTCAGCCTTTTTTTTTTTTTTTTTTTTTTGAGACAGAGTCTCACTCTGTCGCCCTGGGTAGCGTACTGTGGTGTCATAGCTCACAGCAACCTCAAACTCTTGGGCTCAAGCGATTCTCTTGCTGGAGTCTCCCAAGTAGCCAGGACTACAGGCACTTGCCACAATGCCTGGCTACCTTTTAGAGACAAGGTCTCACTCTTGTTCAGGATGGTCTTGAACCCGTAAGCTCAGGCAATCCATCCGCCTCGGCCTCCCAGAGTGCTGGTATTACAGGAGTGAGCCACTGTGCCTGGCCGACATTAAACACTATTTAAACAAGTTGATGGAGATAGTGAACCACCGTGAATAGACCAAAAGCACCATGATTCACACCTGTAATCCCAGCACTCTGGGAGGCTGAAGCTGGAAGACTGCTTGAGGCCAGGAGTTCAAGGCTAGCCTGGGCAACGTAGGGAGACTCCATATATACAGAAAAAATTAACAATTAGCCAGGCATGGTGGTGGGCTCCCCCTGCAGCCCCAGCAACTCAGGAGGCTGAGGTGGGAGGATCACTTAATTATAACAAGGACATATCTTTCAGTATTGTGAATAGTTTATTTCTGCATGACAAATATTAATGAGACTATGGAGAAAAGGGTGGCCAACAAATATGTTGAAATGGTACCTCCCAAAACAGCAAAGGTTTGGAAGCCAAGCATCTCCAAAAACTCATAAGCCTAATTACTGAAAAGAAAAGAACACTTCGTCCATGCACCGTCAGCACACACAATACTACACAGTGACAAGCACATGTGCTTTGTGGCACATGCACACGTGAAGGACTCTCCACACTCACACTCCCCGCGAGTATGTGAGGGTTGAGATGCTTGGGAACGGGCAGGCGCGGTGGCTCACACCTGCAATCCTAGCACTTTGGGAGGCCAAGGTGGGTGGATCGACTTAGCTCACAGGTTCCAGTCTGAGCCTGAGCCAAAGTGAAACTTCCTCCCTAAAAATGTAGCCAGGCATTGTGGGAGCCTTTAGTCCCAGCTACTGGGGAGGCTGAGGCAAAAGAATCACTTGAGCCCAAGAGTTTGAGAGTTTGAGGTTGCTGTGAGATATGACACCACAGCACTCTACCAAGGGCAACAAAGTTAGACCTGGTCTAAAAAAAAAAAAAGAAAGAAAGAAATGCTGCGTAGCAAAGACCCTGACTTGCCATTGTGAAGATTATTTCCAGAAGTTCACTCTTGGGAAGAGTCCTCTAGCTTTAACAACCAAGTTTACACTGGCTTGACACCTGTAGCTCAGCCACTACGGCGCCGGCCACACACCCCGGAGCTGGCTGGTTTGAACACGGCCAGGGCCTGCCAAACAACAATGACAACTACAGCCAAAAAATAGCCGGGTGTTGTGGCGGGCACCTGTAGTCCCAACTACTCAGGAGGCTGAGGCAAGAGAACTTAAGAGCTTCACTTAACGTGAGGCGCCTGTGGCTCAGTCAGTAAGGCGCCAGTCCCATATACTGAGGGTGGCAGGTTCAAACCCAGCCCCGGCAGAACTGCAACAACAACAAAAAAATAGCCTAGGGCAGTGCCTGTGGCTCATCGAGTAGGGCGCCAGCCCCATATACCGAAGGTGGTGGGTTCAAATCTGGCCTCGGCCAAAATTGCAAAAACAGAAAAATAGCTGGGCGTTGTGCGAGCGCCTGTAGTTCCAGCTACTCGGGAGGCTGAGGCAAGAGAATCGCCTAAGCCCAGGAGTTGGAGGTTGCTGTGAGCTGTGTGACGCCATGGCACTCTACCGAGGGCGATAAAGTGAGACTCTGCCTCTACGAAAAAAAAAAAAAAAAAAAAAAAAAAGAGATTCACTTAAGCTGAAGTTTTAGGTAGCTGTGAGCTATGATGCCACAGCACTCTACCAAGGGTGACATAGTGAAACTCTATAGTTTCAGTATGTCACCCTTGGTAGAGTGACACTATGAAAACATACCGTGTCACCCTCAGTACAGTGCTGTGGCGTCACAGCTCACAGCAACCTCAAACTCCTGGGCTTAAGCGATTTTCCTGCCTCAGCCTCCCAAGTAGCTGGGACCACAGGTGCCTGCCGCACTCTATTGACACAGTGAAATAGAGTTTCACTATGTCACCCTTGGTGTGATTTTTTTTTTGAGGTGAAATTTAAGTGTTTGTGTGAGTAGTACTATTATACCTATCTTGAGTGTCTTGCTTGTACTGTATCACAGCATACCTTTGTTTAATTCTTAATAAACTTGTTAAAAAAAAAAAAAAAAGAAAGAAAGAAAGAAAAAAGAAAAGAAACAACCACGTTTATAGAAAGACTCAGATCGCCTCACTGAAGAGTAGGTAAAGCACCCCATCATGTCTCCACCTCCGAACCCCAGCAATGGCTCCTGGGCCTTTCTCCCACCACACTCCTGCCACCCTGCCCCCCCAGTCCGTTCTCCACATTGGCGCCCCAGTGATGGGATTGTAAATGCCTGCTTTTTTCCCTTCGGTTATCAGTTTTCAGAATAAAGTTCTGGTTCTCCGGTGTTTTCTAAGTACTGCCCAGAGAGACTGTTTTCAGCACATTGTAATCCCAAGAATTTAAACATTTTCAAAGGAGGTTTTTTTTTAACACACACACATATTTTATGATACTCCAAATTATCCCATCTCTGGCCAATGTAAGCTCCTTCTGTGAGCTCCCACAGCCCTTCACATGGCCCTGGTGATTCTGAGAGCTTTCTTTTTTTTTCTTAGACAGAATTTCACTGTGTCTCCCTCAGTACAGTGCCATGGCGTCACAGCTCACAGCAACCTCAAACTCTTGTGCTTAAGCGATTATCCTGCCTCAGCCTCCCAAGTAGCTGGGACCACAGGTGCCTGCCACAACGCTTGGCTGTTTCTAGAGATGAGGTCTTGCTCTTGCTCAGGCTGGTCTTAAAACTCATGAGCTCAGGTAATCCACCAACCTCAGCCTCCCAGAGTGCTAGGATTACAACAGGTGTGAGCCACCTTGTCCAGCTTCTGAGAACTTTCTTGCCTTCAGGTAAAACAAGATATCCAGGGGCATCATGTTAATTTTCTGTGTTAATCTTGGACTCTGCCATTTGTCCAAGGGGCTCTGACTCCTCACAGTCTGGATGACACTTAGAACATAGGTGCTACCTGGGCTCACCGTTATTGCCTGGTCCCTGTAGGCCTTTTCAATGAATATTTTCTCAAAAAAACTGTTTTAAATATGTTAACACTGGCTGGGCACAGGGGCTCACACCTGTAATCCTAGCACTCTGGGAAGCTGAGGCAACAGAGTCACTTGAGCCCAGGAGTTCGAAACCATCCTGAGCAACAGACTGAAACCTGTCTCTACAAAAAGTACAAAACTTAGCCTGGTATGGTAGAGCCTGCTGTAGTCCCAGCTAGTAGAGAGGCTGAAGTAGGACACTCGAGTCCAGTTGTTCAAGGCTGCAGTGAGCTAGGCTGATGCCACTGCACTCCAGCCTGAGTAACAAAGCAAGACACTGTATCAAAAGAAAAAAGTTAACACCGATATCTCCAATTCCAACTTGGAATTATAAGGTATTTACTTACCTGCTTTGATTTCATATTTATTTCATAGCCTTTTGTTTTTAGGTTTTTTTTAAGACAGAGTCCCACAATATAGCCCTCAGTAGAGTGCTGTAGCATCACAGCTCACAGCAACCTCAAACTCTTCGGCTTAAGTGATTCTCTTGCCTCCGCCTCCCAAGTAGCTGGGACTACAGGCGCCCGCCACAATGCCCAGCTATTTTTTTTTTTTTAATAAATTTCTGGCTTTTTATTTTTATTTATTTATTTATTTTTGAGACACAGCCTCAAGCTGTCACCCTGGATAGAGTGCCGTGGCATCACAGCTCACAGCAACCTCCAATTCCTGGGCTCAAGTGTGGCTCCTGCCTCCGCCTCCCAAGTAGGTGGGACTACAGGCGCCTGCCACAACGACAGGCCATTTTTAATTCTTCTCTCTCATAGTTAAGCCACCAACTCAATTCCTTGTAGGTTCTTTTGATTCCTTTTGCTTTCAAGTTTTGGAGACTACTTCCTCCCTCCTCCGTTTTGATTTAATTTTATTTTAAAGCTATATAAAAACATTCATATAGTTTTGACAAAGGTCAGGATATACTATCCCCAAATCTGGTACCTTGCATATTGAATGTCTTAAGCTGAAAGATATGGCATGTGGTGGAAAGTCTTGCTGACCTTTCCCAACCCTTCTCCCTGACACAGCATAAAACCCAGGAAGCGTTCTCTGACCTTCCCTGCAGCAGGGCCTGAGACCCACAAGAGATGCACCCTTCCTATGTGAAGGGAGGAAACACGCCGATCTCCAAAGACGAAAGGACACAGACATCTGAACAGTGGTGCCTGGTCATTACACTGAGCTCACACTCGCTTTGTGCAATCTTGTTTCCCCACAGCTTGGTCCTGTCACTAGTACACAAACACCCAGGCACAGCTACACGCTAAGGTCATTTTCTTATGCAGGCTCCCATGTCACCTGACTCCTGTATTAAATAAATGTGTGCCTGTCTCTTCTCAATCTGTCTTTAGTTACGGGAGTCCCAGCTGATGAACCCCAGATGAGGAGAAGGAAGGAGTATTTTTCCTGCCTTACGGTGCCAAGACCAAAACCACAGGCTGGGAGCACATGCTTAGGCCTCCAATCCCAGAACTTTGGGCAGCCTGGGAAACCCTTCTTTTCCTCTCTAAAAAGAAGAAAAAAAAACTTAGCCAGGTCTGGTGGCAGTCACCTGTAATCTCAGCTAGTCAGGAGGTTGAGGCAGGAGGATCACTTGAGCTGTGATCCTGAGGAGTGTGAGACTGCAGGGAGCTATGATCATGCCACTGCACTCCAGCCTGGGTGGCAGAGCAAGACCCTGTCTCATAAATGAATGAATGAACTCACGATAGCAAATATGGCAGAAATCCACCTCAAAGCCATGCCCCTTCTGTCCTCCATAGGGAAGGGAACCCCATGCTTACGAGTCTGGGATTAGTCTTCTTTTTTATCATAAGCCAATATTCACTGGACTTTCCTAGATAAAAGGCCATAGCCTTATTTTTTTGCTTTGTATATTCTGAAGATGCTTCCTGGCAGCATAGAGATCCCCTTTGTTCCCATTCCACACTCCCTCATACTCTACTATGTAGACCAACCAGTTCCCTGGCATGTTTCCAAATCTTTAAAGAAAGTTTCTGGGAACCTCAATCTGATGGTAAACCTATCTAAAACCCTTCAGGGGGTTTCTATTGGCTTCTAGATAAAGGTCAAAAATTTTTTTTGGAGACAGAGTCTCACTCTGTCTCTCAGGCTAGAGGGCCATGGTGTCATAGGTCATGGCAACCTCAAACTCCTGGGCTTAAGTGATTCCCTTGTCTCAGCCTCCCCAGTAGCTGAGATTACAGACGCCCGCCACAATGCCCGGCTAGTTTTTCTATTTTAGTACAGATGGGGTCTCACTCTTGCTCAGGCTGGTTTTGAACTCCTGAGCTCCAGAGATCCATCTGCCTCTGCCTCCCAGAGTGCTAGGATTATAGGCATGAGCCACCATGCCTGGCCCCAAATTCTTTCTTTCTTTCTTTCTTTTTTTTTTTTTTGTAGAGACAGAGTCTCACTTTATCACCCTCGGTAGAGTGCTGTGGCGTCACACAGCTCACAGCAACCTCCAACTCCTGGGCTTAGGCGATTCTCTTGCCTCAGCCTCCCAAGTAGTTGGGACTACAGGCGCC